>BPLS01000514.1:1753393-1775460 GCA_019656275.1 Rhododendron kiyosumense | reverse complement strand
CTCTCTCTCTCTCTCTCTCTCTCTCTCTCTCTCTCTCTCTCCGGTGACAGAACTCAAACAGTGAGTCGTGCGACGGTGACCAACATCTCACTCTCTCAACGTGTGTGTGTGTGTGTGTGTGTGTGTGTGTGTGTGTCTCCGACTCTCTGAGATTGAGCTAGTTGAGCAACAAGACGAGAATCGTTCGAATCTCAGGTAAAGGCATGAAGGGCTTTCGTGTATTAGGGCTTTTGTTACTAATCGTTCAAAATTAGGGCTTTTGTTACTAATCGTTCAAAATTATGGCTTTTGTTACTAACTAAGTAGTTTCGTATATTAGTATCTTAGGGTTCTAGCCAGATCTGATGAAATGGATTTTCACCTGCCTTTTGAAATTAGGGTTACGAAATTGGGTTTTTGTGTTTAATTTTTGAAATTAGGGTTATGAAATTAGGGCTTTGGTTACTAAATTCTTAAATTTGGGTTCTGGCCAGTCAGGCCAGATCTGATAATTTTGTTACTAATTTCTTATATTAGTATATTTTTGACAAATTTGTCAAAACTGATTTTGTCAAAATTAGGGCTTTCGTGTTTCCCCTTTAATAACCTTTGATATGGTGTTTTTTTGTGTGTAGATGGATGCTGGAAATGGGGAGGATCGTGACTCTCACTCAGGTTCTTCTGAAGAACTACCATGAAACCCTATTGCACCACAGGGTATGGGTTCTGTAGGTGAGGAGGCTGCTTCAAACATTGTTGGTGGTGGAAGTGGAACAAGACCTTTAGGTTCTATTGCTACTCCTACAGATTCTACTCCTGCAGCTACAAATTCAAGCCTTAGTGGTTCAAAAAGGTCACGACGCTACTTATGGGTATGGAATCATTTCTCTATAGTTAAAAACTTCAAGGATGAAAGTGGTATTGACATAGGAGCTAGGGCTGTATGCCAACATTGTGACAAAAATTATAAATGCATAAGTAATAATGGTGTAGGGCCACATGGTAGACATCTAAGAAGTAAACATGCTGATAAAATTGGTGGTGCATCTGATAGTAGTAATTTTGTTTTCAAAAGAAAAAATGAGACATGAACTAGCCCTTTATGTAGCTGCAACAGAACAACCATTTACTTTTGGTGATGATATTAGATTTGAATATTTTGTCCAAAGTTGTCTGAATCCTTCATTTGCTAAAGTTTCTAGAAATTCAACCCGTAGTGATACGAAGAAAGCTCATAGTGAAATTAAAAAAGATTTGATTAGTGAACTTGCAACTGTTGGTGCAATAGGTTTTACTTCTGATATGTGGTCTGGTATAAATAATCGTGGTTACATTTGTGTGACTGCTCATTACATAGACTCTAGTTGGACTTTGCCAAAAAAATTTATTGCTTTCCGTTTAGTGGAGTTTCCTCATGATGCTGAACAGATTTTTGAAAGTATTATGGGTGTTTTTAGGGATTTTGAAGTTGTTGATAAAGTTTATAGCATTACTTTTGACAACCATAGCGCTAGTAGTGCTATACTTCCATTGTTTATAAGAAATTTGATGACTCCTTATTTTGGTGAATTATTGCATTTGCGATGTGTATGTCATGTCATTAACTTAATTATGCAAGATGGTTTGAAACATATAGGACTTTAGATTTCAAAAATTAGAAATGTTGTTCTTTTTATTGCTACTTCCCCATCTAGGCAATAAGAATTTGATAAATTGTGTACATCATTTTACAATCTTAAACCCAAAAATATGAACTTTGATGTTCAAAATCATTGGAATTCGACCTACATTATGTTAAAGTCTTGTAGGAAATATAGTGATACAATATCTGCTTTTGTTAATCAAAGGTATCGACCGTGTCGTGGTACTCCTTTAACTCCAGCTAATTGGAAAATTGGTTTTGAGTTCATGAAAATTTTGAAAGTGTTTTATGTTGCTATCGTAGCTTGTTTGAGTGTTCATTATCCTAGTTCTTGTATTGTGCTTCATCATCTTTTTGGCTATGATATATTTTCTTAACTAATATGCTGAGCCTAAGTTTTCTAAATGCCTAGTGGTCTGTTTAGCTTCACTTAATTGAAGTGGATGTTGCCTGCATGCGTTGTAGTGTGTGTGTGTGTACGTCTCCTTTTAGTCTGAAACGAATAACCCGGCCACAGACACAACCTCAGTTTTTGGCATTGCGAAGTGTGATTGTGTTGAAACTTATGAAGGCTTTAATGGCAACATAATGTTGCCGCATCCATTTCAATTTCCAGCTATGATGATTAAAAACAAAAAACAAACGAATGAGCCGTAGTGGTATACTGGCATTGTTATGAACTATGAAGTGGTGTAGCAACTTATGAAGGCCTTAATGGCAACTTAATGTTGCATCAATTTCAATTTTCCGCTATGATTATAATATCTAAGCAAAATTCAATTTTCTTGTTCATTTGGCTTCCATATACCTGTTTCCGGCTATGATGATAAAAAAAAATTATAATGTCTGAGCCGTAATGGTATTGTTATGAACTATGATTCTATGAACTAGTGTTGCAACTTATGAAGTCCTTTATAGCAACTTAATGTTGCATCCATTTCAATTTTCTGCTATGATGATAATATTTGAGCAAAATTCAATTTTCTTCTTCATTTGGCTTTCATATACCTGTTTTCTGCTGTTGTTGGTGCATGCCTGGCTTGCTGGTTCTTGTTTTTATGTTTTGTAGGACATTGTAGAGGGCCTAGAGGCCAAGGACCAGACCACGTGAAGGCTGAAGCAATTGGCCAATGAAGAGCTTTTGCCTCTAGGGTTTTTCCTCCACATATGACCAATAAGTAATTTTCTTTTCATGCGTATGTTCACCTTTGGTTTTGGAATTTATTGTTTTGGTTTTGTTATTGACTCTGATGCGCGAAAAAAATATGTTTCAAACTAGGCATCAACCATGTCAAGGGAATGCTGCTTTACGGACCCCCTGGTACTGGGAAGACTCTAATGGCTAGGCAGATTGGAAAATTTCTAAATGGCTAGGAACCAAAGGTATACAAATGATGTGGCTTTCATCAGGGTTTTAATCCATGTTTGTCAAAAACTATCACTCTGAGCTTTATTTGAACTTTGATCTATTGAGTAGACTTGTTGGAGTTATTTGGAAACTTGTTGAGAATACAAGTCTGCATCTTACTGTTTTGGCACATTTTAGCCAAAATGTTGAACTTTAAAAGGCCTTGTTCAATTGCTTGCACTTTAAATATGACGTGAATTGTGGAGGTTTCTTTTCGGTACGGTTTGATAGTTTTAGCCATAGGAGCATGGATCCTTTGTCATCTTTTAAACCTTTTGTGTTTGATTTTGATACTACAAATTGGTTAAATGTGTAGTCTTAAGCAGGACTGACACTCTTTTAAACTTTTTGTGCTAGTCAACCTACTTTGTAGCCTTGGACACGCACACGCACACACAAAAGAACCTGATTTTTTATCTTTTCATTGCTCAATCTGCAAATTAGATCCCAACAGTTTTTTTGTCTGAAGGCTTTTTGATTTCGGGCAGAGTTTATTGTATATGATTGGATTTTAATGCTAATAATTGATTAATGTAACAAGTTGCATTTATTGGTCATAGATATCAGCTGACCTCCTGAGAAGTGCGATTATGGGACTTGTAGCTGGGACCATACTTCTCTGCTCAATCTGGTATACTTACACAACATGTTCATATATTCTATTGAAATTGCATCTCTTTAGTGTTTGCTGCCTTTTCAAGGGTAACTATTATCTTGAGTTTGGAAGTAGGAGTGGGAAGAGTATTTGAGGTTGCCCTTCGGGTATATGGCAGTTGCTACAATTGTGCTCGAGACCACCAGAGGTGGAGGAGGAGAGAGCTCGGGGCGGACTTAGAGAGAGAGAGGGGGATGGCAGTGGAGAGAGAGAGTGTGTATTGAATGCCTTGTTGATCGGTATTGAATGCTTGTCGTTTATATAAGCCTTGGAGATGAGGGAGGGCCATGTGTAAGGCTCCTCCCCATTGGTGGACAGAGTGGAGGTTGACCTATTTTCCTCTTTTAGTCCCAAGTCAGGCCTTGGGGCTTGTAACCAAGGAGCCGACAGAGGCTATTTCGGTGATGCATGGAGACCCGTACATCTGCTGAGTCAGGTGAGGTATGATACGAGCTCCGAGGTGTCAGGCGATAGGTATGATACTTCTTCCGAGATGTTAGATGGTGGTCAATGTCCCCTCTCTCTCTAGGACCAGTCAAGTTAGAGCTTTGCCGGAGGCAAGCTCGTCCTCCTTGACAAACCCCTTGCTCTAGCCTCCAAGCCACATTCCTCCTCAGGTTCCGAGTGAGGTACCTAGGCCCTGCTCCCGGCCTAGAGTGGTGTACAGAGTTGCCTTTAAGTGTTCACGGAGTCTTCAAAATATTAAGTAGGAGGTGAGGTGCCCGGAGGTGACCTCACTCCTCCGCGGGTGCAGAATTCTTGGAGAAAACATTGCTCCTCCAGAGGCAAAGTTTGTGGAGGAAGCTTGCTTCGATAGAGGCAAGATTCCCAGAGGAGGCCTTGCTCCTCCCGGAGGTGAACATTATGGAGGAGGCATGCTCCTTCTAGAGGTGAACTCCATGGAGGAGACATGCTCCTCCTGGAGGTGAACCTTGTGGAGAAAGCATGCTCCTCTTGGAGGTGAACTTTGTGGATGAGGCATGCTCCTCCTAGAGGTGAACCTTGTGGACAAAGCATGCTCCTTCGGGCGGTGAACTTCGTGGATGAGACATGCTCCTCCTGGAGGTGAACTTTGTGGAGGAGGCATGCTCCTCCGGGAGGTGAACTTCATGGAGGAGACATGCTTCTCCTGGAGGTGAACCTTGTGTAGGAAGCATGCCCCTCATGGAGGTGAACTTTATGGAGAGGTATGGTCCTCCAGGAGGTGAATCTTGTGGAGAAGGCATGCTCCTCCTGGAGGTGGACTTTGTGGAGGCGACATGCTCCTCTGGGAGGTGAGTCTTGTGGAGGAGGCATGCTCCTCCTAGAGGTGAACTTTGTGGAGGAGGCACGCTCCTCCGGGAGGTGAATCTTATGGAGGAAGCATGCTCCTCATGGAGGTGAACTTTGTGGAGGAGGCTTGCTCCTCCATGAGGTGAACCTTGTGGAGGAAGCATGCTCCTCCTGGAGGTGTGTCTTGTGAAGAGGCATGCTCCTCCCCGAGGTGAACTTTATGGAGGAAGCATGCTCCTCCTGGAGGTGAATCTTGTTGGGGGAGGCATGCCCCTCCTGGAGGTGAGCTTTGTGAAGGAGGTATGCTCCTCCTGGAGGTGAAGCTTGTGGAGGAGGCATGCTCCTCCTGGGGATGAATCTTGTGGAGGAGGCCTCACTCCTCCAGGAGATGGTCACCGGCAGAGTTCTTGGAAAAGGTGCATCCGGTTGCAAGATATATCATATACCCACATTAATGTCCCCTTGCGCGCATATACTCATGTCACAAGGTGGGTTTGTGCGGGCATAATTGAATTGCGGAGGGAAGCTCGTTCCTCGTAGGATGACTTGCCGGAAGATTTTTTATTTTTTTTATATATAAATACATATTTTTTTATACCTGGAGGATGCTTGTCCGGATGTGATGTGTGTCATACACCCACATTAATGTCACCTTGCACGCGTGTACTCATGTTGCGAGGTGAGTATGTGCGGGCAATAATGTCCCCTTGTGTTGTATATCCGCTGGGTCTTCGCAGTGTCTTTTTATGAAAGGATTCATATCTGATCATAGAGTTAGGAGTATGAAAGGACGTCATTGCGTTCCAAAAATGGTGACTCTTCAGTTTGCGAGGAGGAGTAGTATAAATTCATTTTACCTTCTCATATTTTTCACTTTCTACCCAAAAGAAAAGTTTATGAGCCTTGGGATTTTTTTAAGAGAGAGAAAGTCGACTTCCTGGACTTGGTAAAATTTTGATATTCCCGGAGGAAGTAAGTGGGTTATTTGCAGAGGGAGGAGGTGACATCCGAAGTTAATCCGAGTGCTACACCTCCGGGAAAAAAAAAGGATTAAATTTAGGAGGGAGGTGTGGTCTTCCGCGAAGTCTCACAAAACTAAAGTCCCAAAGTGTTTCCTCCACCCCATTTTTTTTTATAGTTCTTCCCCCTTTTATCCTTCTTTTGGTGAGGGAGGTAAGAGAGAGAGGAGGAAATCGAGAGGGAGAAAGAGAGGGAGAGAAACCGAGAGGGGGAGGAGAGGGAGAGAAACCGAGAGGGGGAGGAGGGCAGCTCCGAGCCGAGAGGGAGAAGGTTTCAGCTAGAGGGGGGGTCTCGGCGGAGTTTTTTTTTTTTTTTTTTTTTTTTTTTTTTTTTTTTTATTTCGACGAGTGGGGGTGTCGGCGGGAGAAGGGTCTCGGCGGAGGGCTTTCGGCGAGTGGGGGTGTCGGCGGAGGGCTCTCGGCGAGTGGGGGTTATCGGCTGGAGAGGTTTCGGCAGAAGGAGGTTTCGGCGGATGTTTTGGCAGGAGGAGGTTTCAGCGACGAGGGTGTTTGCCGAAGAAGGAAGTTTAGCTGGGGCATCGAGATCAACTCGTGTGGTGGATCTCGCACAGGCAACTCGAACATGTGGAGGCGATTCGTGCAGTGGATTTCACGGAGCTCTTCGAGGTAATTTTTTTTTAGTTCATTTCAAAGTTGTAGGAGCAAGCGGAGTGGCACGGCACTTCCTCCTTGATGATGAATCTTTGTTGTAGACTAAGGGTGCAAGGGGGATGCGTTTGGCTCCCTCCCCTTGCTGAAAAAGAAATGAAACTTTCTTGTTCTTGCCAAGGGTGCAAAAGGGATGAATGCGGCGCCCTTCCCTTGCAAAATTGAATCTTGATTGTCTTGTTTGGTAATTGTCTGACAGGTGCCGGGGTTCGGATACATTATGGTTGAAGGAAATGACGGCGCGACCCAAGCTTCTTGTCAGTAGCCGTGCCGGTACCATGGTAGAACCATAGCCGGAATGTGCTTCTTCCGCGGCTTTGAAATCCAATAAATCTCTTAAAACGGAGAAAGACAAACCACCTCCTCCCTTGCCTAGTCCGGAATTCTGGTTTCGGGCGCCCTATCTTAGCGGCGGTGATAAATTGTGGCACTTAGTAGAGGCAGATGCAGAGATTAGGAAAGTGGTTGACAAGCCGTTGTTAGGGTACAAGGAGGTTTCAGTGGAGGAGGGTTATTTTATTTCTCCCAAGTTAGTACTGAGAGTCCAAGTCGAGCGTGGTGAATTTCCACACTACTTGTCTACTTCCAGGAATTATGTTGTTCCTCCGACTGCGTTTGCGACTTGGGCGGATGATATTTTGGGGAATGCCGATTTTGTGGAGTTATTGCGAAAAGTCGATGTCCATCATGCCGTGGTGAACAGTTTGCGATTGGTTATTCTGTGGGTGCGGAAGTGGATGGATGTCGTGGTGTCCCGATGGAGTGTCGATTCTCATACTCTTCCGGTAGCTTGGGGTGAGACCGGACTCACTTTGGAGGATGTGGGCTGTCTGTTGAGGTTGCCCATGTTAGGAAAAGTTGACCCGTCCGTCGGGAGACTTTCTCCTTCACAACAAGATATGGTCGATGCACTGCAAAAATCCGTTCGCTGGGAGAAGGGCCACAATGGAGTGAAAAATACCTCTACTGAATGGGCACGATATTGGTATAAGGATTTGGGTGCATCGAAGGCCGGGGAGGAAGCTCATGTAGTGACAGACGGGCCTGGATTGAAAGAACCGGCTCACTTGGCAGCGTTCTTAGCCTATTGGCTAACTTGGTACATTTTTCCTGGTCCTCCGAAGGATGGTGTTGATATGATATTGTTTGAACTTACGGCGATCCTTGCTTCCGAGGAATCCGTACCGTTGGCCCCGTTGTTTTTGGGGACTTTGTTCAAAAGATTAGACATGGTTCAAGATGCGGCGTGACGCTCTTGTGGGAGGTATGACTTGCCGATTTATGTGGCCACCAACGTTCATCAAATGTTCTTGTTTGAGCAGTTTCCTAAAGTTGCGCCTAAACTGAATGATTTTGGGGCGGGTAGTAGTGGAGGAAGGGGGGAACCGTGTCGAAATGTATGCCGGTCGGCGCAATGGACAGGAAGTGGCGTGTGGGATGTGTAGGGTAGCATTGCCGATGTTCTTGATGTTGAAGGAGAGTTTATTGCTCGGCCGTATGTGAACACGCCGCAGGGGGTATTTCCTTTTAACATGTACTCGGAGGAGGATGTGGTGGCCTTTGCGAATAAGGATGATGCATCCACAGCGGAGCTTTTTAGGATGAGTTGTATGATGAGGGGGGAATTACCATATTTTGTGAATGGGAGGTATGGTTCTGTGATGTATGATCTGATGAGGGTTGCACGCCAATTCAGGTTTCATCAGGGGGTGTCGAAACCATTTCTGCCATCGGGGGATGTGGGAGATGGGTGGAAAAGGTTCCTGAAATCGGCCTTCCTGGCGGAGGTTTGGTCAATGAATACAATCACGTTGCCTGGAGCTAGAAGGATGGAAGGGTTTACGAAACTTTATAGGGAGTATTGGAGGGATAACCTGGTACGCTTCCTGGAATATGTGAAAGGAGTTCCCATGTCTTTGGGAGTGGAGGATGTAATGAGTCAGGACGGTGAGTTATGTCTTCCGAAGGTGAAGGATCCGATCCTTGTGTCATTTGGTGCCCGTTCGCCATATGTTAAGGAGGAGGTATTGGGGAGGGTGAAAGAATATTTGGAAACTATATATGGTACTGTGGAGAAGGATGTGGGAAGCAGTGTATCCCTGAGTGACCGAGATGGAGAGGGGCGGGCAGAGGGAGTACGATTGAGTGGCGAGCATACTTCAAAGAGGCCTGCAAAAGATGTTGTGGAGGTGGCCAAGCCCAGCAAACGAAAGAAGTTGGGATTTGTCACCTTTCATGTTTTTGATTTTCTTTATTCTTGCTAAATTTTTTTGGTGTAATGACGCTTTCTCTCCCCCTTTTTTTGTAGACTACAAAGGGAAATAAGGAAAGCTCTAAAGCGGTTCAACCTGGTGTTGTGGAGGAGATGATAAGAACGCCACGAGTGGAGGTTCCGGAAAAGGAGACTGGAGGAGGTTCGGAGGTGCCTTCTACTTCCGTAGAGGTGATAAGTACCTTAGATCAACATGCAGCGGCGCACGAAGGAAAGGACGATATCTGGGGGGATGAGGGGGTGTCTTCTGGGAGAGTGCCTCAACCCGATGTTGCAAAAGAGATGAGAAAAACACAACGAATGGAGGTCTCGGAAACGGTGGCCAGAGGAGGTTCGGACGTGCCGTTGGATTCTTTGGAGGCAATAGGTACTTTTGACCAAAATGTGGCGGCACACGGGGTTATGAACGTCATTTGGGGGGATGAGGGGGGGTCTTCCAAGGGAGTGGCTCATCCGTGGAAGGGAAAGTCACTCCACCACATGCGTTCATCAGGTGTGGTGCCGAGTGAGGGGGAAGAAGAGGAAGAAATGGAGGAAGAAGGGAGTGAGGATAATAACCATGATGATGGCCAAGAGGAGTTGATAGCCTCTATAGTACAAGACTCCTTGATAAATGGTGAAGTGTTTCAGATTGCTGCGGGTTACGGCAGCGGAGGCACTCTTTAGTTCGCTAGAGATGGGGGTTCTCCAATCCTCAATTTCTTCTTCGGGGAAGATCTCGGCTACGTAGCAAGGTACGCTTCTCTTGAGAATTTTGATTTTGGTTGGCATCCCTGAGACTTCCACCCTAGAGGCGAGGGTCGCGAGAGCATTAGGATGACGGTTCTCTGAGCGGGGGGCATGCTCTAAGTGGAGGGCATCGAATTTGCTTGTTAATCTTTGCATGATGGTCCTGTAAGAAGCGAGTGGAGGTTCTCTAATTGCGTATTCGCCGTTCGTTTGGTGAACGACTAGTTTGGAGACCCCTTTAATGCATAGGAGGGTATACCACAATTCAAGGCAGCCATGAGGCCGAGGATAAGTGCTTCATACTCGGCTTCATTGTTGGAGCATTGGCAATCGAGTTTGTAGGAGAGGTTGATCTTTCCTCCACTGGGAGCCGTTAGAACCACTCCAGCGCCTCCACCTTTAGCTATTGATGATCCATCAAAACTTAGACTCCACTCTCCAACCTCCGCTTGTGCTACCTGGAATTCATCTCCTGGCAAATCTTCGGATGGGGGTTCGTATTGGCCACTTGGAAAATGAGCCAGGAGGTCGGCTAGAGCTTGGCTCTTTACCGCCCAAGGGGCCTTGCAAATGATTTCATACTCCGCTAGAGAAAGCAGCCATAGGGCTGGTCTACCAGCCAAAGCCGGGTGACTAAGGAGGTACCGGATTGGATCACATTTCGTGATGAGGTGGAGAGTGTATGAAAGGAGATAGTGGTGGAGTTTCTGTGCGGCGAACACAAGGGCGAGGCAATGGCGCTCTATCGGCGAGTATCGCGATTCCATTCCTTGTATAACCTTGCTTATGTAATAAATTGGCCTTTCGGTTCCATCTATTTGTTGAGCCAGGAGGGCCCCAATGGAGCGGGGAGTGGAGGTGATGTACAGGAGGAGGGTCTTTCCTTGCTGATGAGGAGTCATTGTGAGTGGTGAGACTAACGCCGCTTTGATAGCCTTGAATACCTTGTGGTGTTCTTCCGTCCAGATAAATTTGGAATCCTTCTTAATCAGATTGCTGAACGGTTGAGTGATTTCAACCATAGCGGGGATAAACCTCCGTAAGTAAGATGCGTGCCCCAAAAATGTTCGAAGTTCGTCCACATTGGTGGGCCGGGGCATTTCCCGAATTGCAATGAGTTTGCCGGGATCGGGATCAACCCCATGGCGGTGGACAATGTAGCCAAGGAACTTGCCGGCTGTGACCCCGAATGTGCATTTCAGCGGGTTCATCCGTAGCCGATACCTTTTGCATCTCTCAAATACTCTTCGGAGGTCTTCCAGGTGGGTCTCTTGTTCTTTGGATTTGACCACCAGATCATCTATATAGAACTCAAGTATGTCATGGAACATATCATGGAAGATGGCAGTCATCGCCCGCTGGTATGTGGCTCTGGCATTCTTCAAGCCGAATGGCATAACAGTGTAAAAAAGTTGCCATTGGGAGTCCGAAAGGAGGTCTTGGGCGCGTCAGCAGGGGCCATCTTGATTTGGTTGTATCCACTGAATCCGTCCATGAATGAGAACATGTGGTGCCCGAAGGCCGAGTCCACAAGTGTATTAATGCTAGGAACAGAGAATTCATCTGTCGGGCAAGATTTGTTCAAGTCTCTAAAATCCACGCAAACACGGATTTGCCCATTCTTCTTTAGCATTGGGACGATGCTGGAGAGCCAGGAGGGCTGTTGGATGGGCTTGATGAATCCGGCTTTGAGGAGTTTGAGCACTTCATCCTTAATTTTTAACTCCACGTCAGGCTTGTAAAACGTAATGCCTTGCTTCACTGGACGAGCCAAAGGCACCACATTAAGTTTATGTGCGGTGACTCCGGGGTCCAATCCTGGCATTTCATCATAGTTCCATGCAAAAACCTCAATGTACTCACGGATGAGTGCAATGAAAGCCTTCTTTTTCTCTTCGGGAAGATCTTTGGCTAGAAAAATTGGTTTGGGGGGCATGCCTGCTGGAGCCTAGTTCACTTCCTCTAATTCTTGCTTCTAAGGCCAAGGGCCATCTTGTAAACATTCTGGAGCCACCTTGACTTCTTGGAGGGCTGGGGGTTGCTCTTCCTGGCCTTCATCTGGTTTTGTTGGCTTTTGGATTGTGGAAGGTTCTCTCTTCTTGTTCTTCTTCCTTGGCTTGTTCGGTTGTTTTTGCGTGAGACTAGATAAGGAGCAACATTGAGTGAGGTATTCCATGAGGTCCCCTTCATCCTCGTGGACTTCGTGACATTCTGCTAAGGAGCCGGCTTCCCCAGGCGAGTAAGCTAGTTCCCCGCACCTTCACAAGCGATAGACTTCTTTACCGTCTGGCCTCGTGTATTTCACCACTTTGGGGCCGACATTGTCCTCCGCGGGTGCTCGGATCTTGGCCAAGATGGCATCTCTAGCCCTTTTTTCTCATTGGGGTTACTTGTGGATGGAGAGCTAGCCTTCGAGATCTCATCCCATTTGGGGATTGGGATGCCTCTAGGAGGAGCTGGGGGCTCTTCCTCATTTGCATCGTCGTAGAATATGGCATCCGCCATGTTAGACTCTTCTGGTTTGAAAGGCTTCTGAGAGCTAACAATGGTGACTAGCCCATTCTTGTATATCCCCTTCATGCATTGGTGGTATGTGAAGGGACCGCGGCATATCGATGCATCCAAGTCCTGCTGAGGAGGGCTTGATAAGTCATCTCGGAGTTGATCACATGGAACTTAGTGGCGGACCGTATCGGCCCCACGATTAGGTCCACTTGGACAAATCCCATGGATTGTTGGCTATGGTTTCCAAATCCGGAGATTGTGATGGGTTGGTTGACTGAATGGCTAAATGGGATGCCTACCGCCTTGAGAACGAAGTAAGGTAGGATGTTGAGCGAAGCTCCACCATCTAGGAAACCTCTTTGAAACTCCATCCGATTTATGATGATTGAAATGTACAAGGGCCTGTTGTGGGGGAAGGGGAGTTATCGGTCGGCCTCCGTGAATGTGATGGAAAGATTGTTGTCGCGGAGAATCTTTCTTACAGAGCCGGATAGGCCCATGCATTGCTCTCCGTGCTCTTCTACCACACGGAGTATGGCCTTGGTTGCCTCGAATCTTGTTGCTTGGGAGAAGCCGAACTGATCAAATAACCATTTGAATTTTGTAGAGTTTTGGAGGGAGGAATCCCACCTTTCCTCGAAATTTGGGCATTCCGGTCCCCCTGTATTAGCTATTTCACTCGCAATTGGTTTTTCATTCTCTTCATGGTTTGAGATAGTCACCACCATGATAGCTTTCCCATTATCTTTGTGATTTGGGAGGGGGTTCCGGAGGACATCTTTGGTTGCCGTGAGCTCTACGGCCTCTTCGACCATAAACTTTTCAAACAAAGTTCGGAGGCCCCAACAATCCTTGGTAGGGTGGCGGACCATCCTATGGTAAATACAATAGTCTGGATGTTCCATATCTCTCCGGGTAGGCTCCTTCCTGGCTTCTGGAAGTGTCACCTTCCCATCTTGCACCCAAGCATCCAAGAATGCTTGGGCCTTTGCCGCTGTCACCGACAAGGGTGGAGGTTCGTTGTACTTCAGGCGTTTTGCCGGGTACCCCCGGCCTCGATTAGGTGGTGGGCCAGAGGCCACGTAGGCCGTATGTCTGGAACCTGGATACCTTCCGCAAGGCGAATGTTGGTAACGAGGTGGAAGAGGTGGGGGCTCCACTGTTTCATTCAAGTTCCGGGCCGCCTCATGCAACGCCAAAAAATCTGGGAAGTGGTGAGTGACCAAGTGAGGCTTGAAGGTTGGCTGCATTCCATCCACACAAATCTTGGCCAAGCGATCCTCCAATATCAGTTCTTAAACATCCACCGATAGTTCGCGGAAGCGGCGGACATAAGCAGTCAAGTTCTCGGAGGGCCTTTGAGTCACCTTCATCAGTTGAAGGGTTGTGAGGCGACCCTTGACGTAGAACTTGGACTAGAATTTTTTAACCATGTCCTCCCAAGATAGGATTGAGTTAGGAGCGAGATTGGCATACCATGAGTACGCCTTGTTCATCAAGGATTTGGAGAACTCTCGTAGCCTCAAGTTACGATCACCGCTGTGGACGCCGAGGCTGTCCACAAAATGGATGATGTGCTTTTCGGCGTTTCCCTTCCTTCCATCGAAACTGATGAACTTAGGGACCGTGTATCCCTCTGGATATGGCATGCTTGCGACCGCTATAGGATACGGGGGGCAGAGGTCCGCATCAGGAGCGAAGGTGAGGGGTTTCTTTTCGGACTGGATGAGTGCTCGCACTTGTTCTAGCGTGACAGGGGTTGCGTTAGCCACGTTTTGGACTGCGGCGGCCGAACCCACCCCTATGGAGGGGGCCTTTTGGGAGCTAATCTCTGGCGGAGGAGTAAGCGTCTCTTTGGATTGGAGGTTTTGTGCTCCCTCACCGATTTGGTTGTCGCGAGTTTCGGTTAGAGAGCCAGTAACATGGGTTCCTTCCGTCTCCGCCTGAGGTGTTGGAGGGGTACTGCTTTTCTTCAGCAAGGCAAGTACGGTCTCCATCAAGAGACCTTGGTTTTGTTGCATTGTGGCGAGGGTTTCGGTTACCAAACGTAGCTGTTCGATGATACCAGTTTGTGTAATAGGTTGTATTTCTTCTAAGACGGGGTCGGAGGTAGCCTCTAAGCCCTCAATTTCGCTCAGTCCGGGAGCTCCTGTGGGTTTCTTTGGAGGCATCGTAGCAAGTACCACTCTTCCCCAGTAGAGTATAATGTGGGAGGTAGGAGTGGGAAGAGTACCTGAGGTCGCCCTCCGGGTATATGACAGTTGCTACGATGGTGCTCGAGACCACCGAAGGTGGAGGACGAGAGACCTCGGGGCGGACATAGAGAGAGAGAGGGATGGCAGTGGAGAGAGAGTGTGTGTGTATTGAATGCCTTGTTGATCGGTATTGAATGTTTGTCTTTTATATAAGCCTTGGAGATGAGGGAGGGCCATGTGTAAGGCTCCTCCCCATCGGTGGACAGAGTGGAGGTTGACCTGTTTTCCTCTTTAAGTCCCAAGTCAGGCCTTGGGGCTTGTAACCAAGGAGCCGACAGGCTGTTTCGGTGATGCATGGAGACCCGTATCATCGGTCGACTTAGGCGAGGTATGACACGAGTTCTGAGGTGCCTGGCAGTAGGTATGATACTTCTTCCGAGACGTCAGATGGTGGTCAATGCCCTCTCTCTCTTTAGGACCGGTCAAGTTAGAGCTTGCCAGAGGCAAGATCGTCCTCCTTGACAAACCCTTTGCTCTAGCCTCCAAGCCACATTCCTCCTTAGGTCCCGAGTGAGGTACCTAGGCCCTGCTCCCGGCCTAGAGTGGTGTACAGAGTTGCCTTTGAGTGTTCATGGAGTCTTCAAAATGTTAAGTAGGACGTGACGTGCCCGGAGGTGACCTCACTCCTCCGCAGGTGGAGAATTCTTGGAGAAAGTCTTGCTCCTCCGGAGGCAAAGTCTGTGGAGGAAGCTTGCTTTGGCAGAGGCAAGATTCGCGGAGGAGGCCTTGCTCCTCCCGGAGGTGAACATTGTGAAGGAGGCATGCTTCTCCTAGAGGTGAACTCCGTGGAGGAGACATGCTCCTCCTAGAGGTGAACCTTGTGGAGGAAGCATGTTCCTCCGGGTGGCGAACTTTGTGGAGGAGGCATGCTCTTTCGGGAGGTGAACTTCGTGGAGGAGACATGCTCCTCTTGGAGGTGAACCATGTGGAGGAAGCATGCTCCTCCTGGAGGTGAATTTTGTGGAGAGGCATGCTCCTCCGGGAGGTGAATCTTGTGGAGGAGGCATGCTCCTCCTGGATGTGAACTTTGTGGAGGAGCCATGCTCCTCCAGGAGGTGAGTCTTGTGGAGGAGTCATACTCCTCCTGGAGGTGAACTTTGTGGAGGAGGTATGCTCCTCCGGGAGGTGAACCTTGTGGAGGAACCATGCTTCTCCTGGAGGTGAACTTCGTGGAAGAAGCATGCTCCTCCTGAAGGTGAACTTTGTGGAAGAAGCATGCTCCTCCTGGAGGTGAGCTTTGTGGAGGAGGCATGCCTCTCCAGGAGGTCAAGCTTGTGGATGAGGCATGCTCCTCCTGGGGATGAATCTTGTGGAGGAGGCCCCACTCCTCCAGGAGATGGTCACCGGCAGAGTTTTTGGAAAAGGTGCATCCGGTTGCAAGATATATCATATACCCACACTCTGAGTATGTAATATGTTGGTATGCTACTTATCAACTATAATGGGAGGCTATCAGATTCCAAGTGTTGTTCTATATCAGTGGTTGGGTACTTGATACAACGAGTGCCATTATGCCATTTTCGAAAAACTTTATCCAAATTAATAATGTAGGAATCAGGTTTGTTTGGACTCTAATTTGATTTGCTTCGGTGTGTAGACATGCATCGTCTGCTTGGATCTTTACTATTGGTCACACAACACGAATTGCTTCTTATTACATCTGTCTGCATTTTCGTTTGGCGGTTCAGGTTGTGGTCCTTGTGGAGAAGATAATCTGTCATAGTTTGGTTGAGCTCGCTGAGGATCCAGATGTTGACGTTCGTTTCTTCGCCAACCAAAAAAGGCATGGCACGACACACGATTAAGTAAACGGGCTGACAAAAAAGGCACGGCACGACCCGACAAAAAAGGCACAGCACGACCTGACAAAAAAGGCACGGCACGACCTGACAAAAAAAGGCACGACACGACACAACACGATTCATTAATTGGGAACAGCACGACACGACACGATTTAAAAAAGGCACGGCCCGATAAAGAAAAATGGCCCATCATGGAACGCTTAAAGCATGGCACGCCATGGCACGATGAAGTAAACGGGCACGGCACGGCATGAGGCACGGTTGGCACGGAAGTTGAATGGCACGACATGGCATGACAGACACGTTTGACACCTCTAGGGAGCACCATAGACAATGATTGTGGATACTCAAAGGAAAACATGATATGCATTAAAACTGAAAGATCAATAAGAAAGCTTGATTTTCCCACATTTTAAAGTCCTAGCTCATATATAGACAATGATTAGGAGGTTCCAATTATCATACGTGACAGTTATAACAATAGCATGGAGTTGTGTTTCTGGCCTCAATCACATAATACACGTATGTGAGCGCGAGCATAAAGGTGTCGTTCGTGCATGCAAAAATATCTTAAACTATCGTAAGAGAAAGAATTGAGAGTAGGGGTGTAATACACTAATTTAGTAGAGGATCAAAGAGATCTATTAATTAAAGCATTAGTGTGACTTAGGGGCTGAGGGGCATACATATGCCCCAGACAAAAGCAACAACACCAAACAAGGCAAACAGAACAAAAATTCCACAAACTGAGGGGAGGAAATAAAAACAAATGCTTCAGAAAGACATGGAAGAAGAAGAATAAATATACTATTTCAATACCACATGGTCAGCCCCTCAAGGAATTTACAGGTTTCCAATTTGTTAAATATCAGAGGAAAAAGTATATATGCTAGCTACATCCCCAATTCAGACATTATAGTATAAAAAGTCATGGCCTCTGTACTTGATTTTTCCATTAGCTTAGAATATATGCATGTGGCTTGATTCCACGTACTTATATGGTTTGAATATTTGAGGGTATCCTATGGTCATCAAATTTGCTTTCGGGTTTTTCGATCCCCGCAATTAGCAAAATCACGTGGTCTCAAGTCCTGCGTAGTTGTTGAAAGAATATGTATGACAACTATAAGCAGACAATATGGTCTCTCATATCTATGCGCGGAAGTTAGGGGTTTGGGGTTGTTGCTGTGGAACAAAGGCACATTAATATAAGGGCACTAATAAGATCTTAATTTGCTCTTAGATTGCAGCTCATTATCTCCTTTCTCATTGGGTTAGAAACTATCATGAGATGTTTTGACCTTAGGGAGACCTATATATGAATCTCTTTTGATTGGCACTTTCCAATCCATTAGGCCATTAATGCAAGGGTTTTAGGTCCTAGGTTTTCAATGAATTACATATTTCCCTTCTTTCTCTCTGCACGGTGCTCAAAATAAAACAAAAAAGCTTATTATATGCTATTTCCCTCCAACTTTAGGTTTGATGTCATGTATGTTGTGGGGTTTTCACATATTTTATTAGATGGGAGAAAATTTTTGTTCCTTCAGCTATGTATGATGTGGTGATTAATGTTGAGAGTGACGGCTTTTTTGCGTGCAAGGGGCTTGAGACAGGGTGATCTCATTTCCCCTTACGTGTTCCAGGATTAGGGTTTAGACCTCGGTTTAGTACTTGGATCTGGTTTGGATTAGGGTTAAGGTTTCGAGTGAACCCTGGGTTAAGGTTTCTCCAAGCTGGGTTGGATTGTGATGGTTGTGGGCGAGGGTAGTAGGGTTGAGAGGTTGGGGCACTCCTATTGTTAGGGTTGGTGCGGATAGGTCCTCCAACTGCAGGTATTACCTTCTTCTGCTCACGCCTCGTCTTAAAATCCAAGGTTTCTCTCTCCATCTTAAGTGCGCATTGCACCACTTGTGAGTAGGTGGGAAGCGTCTGCGCCACCATCGCTCGGCGCGTCTCATTGAGTCCCCACTCAAACTTTCTTGCCTTATCATCATCAGTAGGTATGATTCTTGCGCCATAGCGAGACAGTTCTTCAAACCGTGCTGCGTACTGGGTCACGGTCATTGTGCCCTACTCGAGGTTCATGAATTCCGAGGCTAGTGCTTGTTTGACAGGTGCTGGGAAATACTTGTCAAGGAAGATCTCCTCGAACCGATCCCAAGTCATTGTTGCCACATCATGGGTGTTCTTCATCAGGTCCCACCAATATTGAGCTTCACTCTGCATCTGATAGGTAGCTAGAGCAATTCGATTGCTAGCCTCTTGAATATCTAGGGTTTCAAGAATTTTCTTCATCTCTGCCAGCCAAGCTTCCGCAGCTGTGGGGTTAGGTTCTCCTTGAAAATAGGGCGGGCGACGCTTGCAGAATTCATTCAATGCTTGACTCCTTGTCATTGGCCCTCGAGTTGCGTGTGGGGCTCCACGTGGGGTCTGATTATTTGCAGTCGCAGCAGTAATGAATGCTTGCATGAGTTGGAGTAGCTCAGTAGCCCCAACTTGGCCATTGGATTGAGGGGTTCCATTGTTTTGCTTGTTATTTTGGTCGTCTCTTGCTTCCTCCATCTAGATACCGTTATGTTATAATTTAGTAAGGGGGGTTTTATTACAATAATATATATATTCGTGTATTTATTAGATAAGTGGAAACAAAACATCATAAGAAACTTTTCTTTTATTAACTAAGTAAATCAAACACATTATTCATGCCAAAACACACTACTTAGATGTGTAGTTACCAAAAGTCGAGATAAATCCTACTACCACAATCGTATTCCTAAAAAAAATGTCATGAAAATTCCTACTACCACAATTGTTTCCTAAAAAAAATAATAATAATGACTAGTAGGTACTAAAGAAATCGATCAATCAAAAAGTACAGGAAAATGCTCTGCTAGAAGACTCTATTTTTCAACGGTGTCTTCTGTGAGTCCATAGCAACGCCATGTCACTCGCCATAGTGGTTCCTGCTGTCCTCCATTGGGGTTTAGGTTGGGATACGGTACTAGACGGACGGGTATCTCCACATATGTGACGTGATCAGTGAAGTCAGCATTTTCTGGAATGATACGATGTTCTTGCTCGGGGCGGGCTCTTGTGACTCGCGAATAATGGATGCGATCGGTGTAATGCTCTTGGAATCCTCGGGGTACAGCGATGAGGTAATATCCATTATAGCATGGGGCTACGATCCTTACTGGCCCTAAGTAAGCGGACTGGGATCGGATCTTGAAAGGACAAGGGTATAGTGGCTCTAGCTGTATGTAGACCCAAGTGTTTGGATCATAGCTGGAATGGTGTCCTACCCATGGGATTCCTGCAGGTCGAGTCATACTAGGACGAGGTGGAGGGTCAGCGTCTATGACTTCGCATTCATTGTCGGACTCTTCTATTGGTATGGGGGCCGGAGAAGGCGGAGGTTCCTGCATTTCGAGCCGTTGGCTTGTTAGCCACCACTGCAGCTCAGCATCCATATCCCTTGGTGCATCTATGGGTAACATCTAGCCATAGTCATCCATCTCTAGATCTTCCAAAAACCCATCCTCACTATCGGTGCTATTTCCCTCATCTTCTTCCACTTCTGGTTCAGCATTTTCCATCTCTTCATCCTGATCCTGAAAAGGAGGCTCTTCTGGGTCCTCTTCTTCCTCAGGGGGTTCTTCAGGATCTTCATCTTCCTCAGGCGGTTCCTCAGGATCTTCCTCTTCCTCAGGCGGTTCCTCAGGATCGTCCTCTTCCTCAGGCGGTTCCTCAGGATCTTCATCTTCCTCAGGATCTTCCTCTTCCTCAGGTGGTTCCTCAGGATCTTCCTCTCGTATTCCCATGTTTACCCCTAGAATGTAGGCCAACATTCTTCGTATCTCGGGCTCGTCAACGGTGGAGCGAGTGATGGCGTTAAAGAGAGTTGCGATCTTTTGGTGAGCCTGCCTCATCCGATAAAGGGTAGAGAACATTCCTGCCAAATAATCATCTTCCATTGGAAAACCTGGGGTGGCTGTCATGAATGCCCTTAGGTTTTCTACTTCTGTAGTTAACTGGACCATCTCATCCTCATCTTGAATGTTGGGAGGGTTAGGGTTCTGGTCTGGAGTGGGAATCGGAGGCTGGTTATCCATATCCCTATAATGTGAGTAATAGGATTCGCTCCTTATGTCAAAGCCTGGTATGCTTTCTAGAATATCACGAATTTCCCTCTTGAGATTAGCCCTTCTCCATGGGCTTGGATGATGAGCCGTGTACACTTCCCTCTGGTTTGGCGGATTCGCCATCAGCTGCTGGTACTGAGCATACATAATTGGGAACTCGGTAGGTAGATAAGGGTCTCGGAAAGAGAAGTCGGACCCTACGGTGTTTTCCAGGTAGTCCTGCAGTCTGCTCCATTCCACTGCGAGTTGGTCTGCGAACGTGGGGTCCATCTATAAAAGCAAGGAAAATATATTTATCGTTAGTTTTCTGTGTATTTTAAATAATGTCATTTAAATCTTGTAGTATTATGCTCAGTCTATCGTGATCTACCCAATCTACCCAAGGCCGAGGGTTTGAACCTAAAACTCTGATACCAAGTTGTAACGCCCCGATTTTCGGAAATAAAATCGGAGACATTAAATATTGATTTCTAAATATTTATTAATTTCAATTCAAAATCCAAACCGGATAATTTTCCCTAAACATTTGTATATTACAAACCATTATTGAAATACTAAAAATAGTCTCTGTGATAGTAAATTAAATAAAATAACAGAGTCGTCTTCTAAGATTGATACGGATCCCAAGCGTATTCTGGCTCGACTCCCACCTCTGGATTCTCTTCCACGTAAAACTGTTCGCCTTCAAGGTTCTGTGTTTCTTCTTGATTTTCTGCAAAATCTGGCACGGAAGCTAGGCAATCCGTACCTGAGTGAAAGAGTTCACCACGAAATATAATCCAATCCAACTACCCCTCTTACTTTACAACTAGCAATCAGCAGGATAATATGATAAAATGATACGAGACAGTAAAACAGAGATTTTTCACATAAATCAATTCATTACTATCCATTAACTTAACGTGTAATCTAAGATCTCCTCCGCGGGATCTTTCCTCCCCAACCGTTAGCCATGCTCGGTCCCATGAGGTCACTTCCCTTTGTTGTCGCAGATACACCTAAGTTATATACCGAGTGTGCAGCCCAAGAACTACAACAAGGGGTAAGCTTATCATGCCTGAATCATGACTAGGGTTCGCTTATCTTATATACCGCTTCCATAATCATCACAGTCATCACTGGACTCTCGCCAGTTTCAATCTCATCACAAATCTCATCACATCTCAAATTCTCGCCTGCAGGCATTCTAAAAATAAAACTTTTCAATTCATCCATTATCTAGCATCGTCTAAATGAATTCTATTCGCATACCACCCCATGTCTCTAGGGTCCAATCTAGCATTCAAATCAGATATCGATGCAATATACAATTAAACCAAATAATAATTAAAACAAATAATCAGCAATGCAATCACACAACCTTTTATGAATGGGCCGTTGCCTTTATTCTCGTATGGCCACAATGTCAATTAATGAAGTAGGATTCTTATAATAAATTTTAATAAATATTTTCCAAGCTTTTAATAATTATTACAAAGTAATTAGATTTATTAAACACTAATTAAATATATTAATTAGATAAAAATATTAGAATAATTAACATGACCTTAATAAAAGTCCTAAAAGTCCCATACAATCAATTGAGTGTCAAAAGTTGGGTTCGGAGGGTCGAAGAATTAATTTTACATGAAACCGTTAATTAAAGTGACCGAAAGTGAAGTAAATAGACTGTAACGCCCCCAAAATCAGGGTACGTTAAGAAGCATTTATTACAT
>BPLS01000514.1:1699130-1753383 GCA_019656275.1 Rhododendron kiyosumense | reverse complement strand
GAAAATCAGGGTTGTTACATAGACAATAAATAATTAATTATAAAAATAAATGTTGAGGCTGGCATAATTTCATCTTTGGACAGTAAGGAGTCTAAATAAAATTATCCGGGCATTTATAATAAAGTTTATACGATCGTAAAGTAATTTTGATTGGAATTACTTTAAAAATAATAATAAACAGTGAATTAAATAAAAAAAATATTTAATTTCACAAGTTACTGTATTTGAGATTCAAGAAGTCTAAAAAAAATTAGTTTGAGTGTTAAAACGTAGGTTGAAAGGTCGTAACAAATTTTCGTTTGTAAACGTTGAACGATAACTAATAAATAATTTAATAAATAGAAAATTAAATAAAAAAAATATGATCTCAACAAGTTATGATATTTGAGATGTGAAAAGTCTAGGAAAAATAGTTCGGGGGTCAAAAATAAAGTTTAGAAGGTCGCAAAACGATTTCGAACCAAAACAGTTGAAACCGCAAGGTCTGACCGAGTCAACCTTGCGGCTGGGGCCTTGGTTCTTGCGGCCCGCAGGTTGCGGCTGCAAGGTCAGGGGCAGATTCGGTTTTTTCGTTTTTTGTGATGGTTTCGATGCATGGGTTGGTTTGGGACGATGGGTTATGCCTAAAAACATTAAATATACTTAGAGAAGTGATTGGGAGAGATTATACTACCTCGAATCGGATCGAATTGGTTTTTAATTGAAACTTGAAACTTTGAGAAGATGGTTTCGGATTCTTCGATCGGGGAACCTTGGGGCCGAATTGGATGGTGTTTATGGATGCTTGGAGTTGTAGGAGGTGATTGGAATGATCAATTCGGGTTTCGGTTGATCGTAACTATGCAACCCACTTTTCTCTCTCTTTCTCTCTCTCTCTAGAACTCCATGGATAAGAGTTTCAATCTCTCTGATTTTTTTCCCTCTTTCTGGACTGGAGAGCGTGAGAATTATAATGGTTTGACCTAGGGTCGGATTAGTGACGTATATATAGGAGAATTTTAATGAGCAAGAAGATAAAAATTGAGTTCAACCGAAACTCTAACTCTTGGCTTAGAGATGGACGTGATAAGGATAATTTCGTGATCTGGAAGGGTGTAGATACTGAGTAGAAGAGGGAGATGTGGTAGGATTTACATGCATACAATTTAAACAATTAAAAGTAGGATAATTAAGACTAAATTAATTTTATTTGTATATATCTATTAGATAATTATGATTAAGATAATTTATTATTACTATTAATATTCTTTAAATGATATTATAATTGATAAAATTTATGGGACGTTACAATTGCAGAGATAGTTCATCTTGTTTAGTTCAACTATCATCTCATCTCATTTTTTTCTCTACAGGTTTTTAATACATTTTTCTCTCTATCTCTCTCCACTCATTATCACTCATTACATTAAAAATAACTTTCAAAAATTTGAACCAAATAAGGTACTAGGTTAAAGCATCCAATTCAACCAACATATCTAGGAATACTGGCCTTGTTCGTTTGGCATGTTTAGTTTAGTTTTAATTTTGTTTTCTAATCATTATCATATTTCTCTTTTCAATTATTACCCTTTTTTCTTCAATTATTATTCTCATTTCTCTCTCTATCTCTCTCCACTCATTACCCCTCTTTCCAATCATTATCTTATTTCTCTCTCCATCAATTACCAAAACTAAAAATACCCAAAACTACCAAACGAACTGTTAGGAAAAATCTCGGCAATCACATAATATTCCAGAGAACAATTTCATTATCAATGATAAAGTTACAAGACTAAATCGAATTACAAAATACAAAACAGTTGACAGAGTATAAAGAACGAGATACAAATAGAATCTTTAGGATCGAAACCAAGTCCTGTGTGATACCGCAGTCTCTTTAAGAAAGATTCACCGTCTACCATGGGTGTTGTAGGATCTTGTTTAGCGTCTTCCTCTTAGGATTGGCTCAGCTAAACTGCAACCCGTTGGAACACCACCGTCGACCGCCTTGGCGAACTTACTACTGCCTGTCTCTCTCTTACATAAATAACGAATTTCAGAGCTCTCAAAGTTGTGAATTTGCTGGTGCGGAATGAAGAAAGGACTGCCCATTATATACAGGAAATAAATTCACAGCCTTGAATAAGGGAGCATCAATACACAAAACTATCAGAATGAATGACAGGTGCAAATGCCAGCATTAACCTCTACTAATGGGGTATTATTCAACCAAAAACTGCTGAAAAATTAAATAGCCTCGTCCAAATTCAACGAACCAACGGGAGTCCTTTCGGTTGTCTCGAGAGACCATCTGAACGTCCCAATTATTATTCACAAAATCTGAAAATTTTTTAACACGAACAAAGCCACTGTTTTTTATACGCTGATATTTATGGCGATTTGTTTATCTTGAAAAGTTACCGACTTTGTGGTTGTCAGTTTCTTTCTTTCCTCCATTGGATTATAGAGGACCATGCACGAGCGGTGGGGTGGGGGCACGCCTAGAACCTGAGGGCCATTGATTGTCCGCTTTCATTTTCTGTATGGAAGGCAGGCCCACCATGACTAATTCCACACAACACTTCAATTGCAATTTTGCATCAATAATAAGAAATGGGCAAATTGTGTGTGCAACAAACAAATCAAAATTGTTCATTCTCTTAACCCATATTAGCTAGCCAAATTTCATTACCTGTTTCCATGCCTGTGCTCAGTGTGACTACTTTGGGAATATCTCTCATGTCACCATTTTTCTCGCAACAGACATTCATTGTTTTCTATCAAAATTTTAATTTCATCAAAACTTTCAAGTGCATCCGATTTGAGTTTTTTTTTTTTTCTTACAATAATTTGGAGTGTTTGGATTATAACTTATACGCACCTCAATTAGTTTCTAGAGAACCAATTCTATCTTTTGCTATTGGAAGACTTAGTTAAAACTGGGACAAAACTCGTATAATTACTTTCTTAAGAATTCAACATCTAAGAAATTTTGAACAAGAAATCCAAGAAAGAGCAAACCCATTCAGCTGTATTAGACGTATTACGTAGGGTGCGTTGTCGCTAAACTAAATTGACTGTAGAGTAATAACAATACTCAAGTTATTTGGTATACACCGCACTTGACGGTAAATATAGACAAAGTTACTCTCAGGAACCATTTAAACATGCATTGTAAATGTAAGGAATGCAATAGACGCGATTTGTATATGGGAGATCAAATTGATATTTTGGAAATACTTTTGGGTCCATATGTCCAAATAAGCCGAAAAGAAAGAAAAAGGAAAAGAGAAGTAAAGTTAGATGAAAATTTCATGTTCAAAATGTTTTCTTTGATTATTTTCTTCTCGTTTTTCTGATCCTCTTAAACCAAACAAAGGAGGAGGAAATTATTTTATTTTATTTTTCTTTTTTATCCATAGGTACCAAACAAACCGTTTATTGGAAACGCAACCTTACTCATCATGACGATGATAGCACCATGAACATGCAAATCTGATCGATACTCTTTTGTTTGGAAACCCTTGTCAACATCGTACTGTTCGGAAACTTATGCAAAAAGTGTACAAAATAATTGCAGCTTCTCTGCAGATTTGACAACATTGCTTCATCCCGACCCCTCTACTCTGTCCTAAAATTTACCAGACGTTATTATGTGTTACCAAGAGGGATACCATTGGGCCATCGCTAATATCGTGTCATATTCAGGTTTGGACTCATCCTTTTTTTTTTTTTTTTTTTGTGTTTAAAATGTATTGGTCCAGTTTATACTTCTATTTGGACAAATTCTATACTAAAGCATTTTTTAGTTGTTCAATTTTCAGCCCATGCCAACGTACATACATCTTAAATGATGGTAGAAAAATCAATCCCGCAGCCGGTTGATTCTCCATCGGAAGGCATTACACCTAGCCACTAAAACAGGCATTACATCTAGCCACCAAAACAGACCGATAATCTTCTATCAGAAGGCATTACACCTAGCCACCAAAATAGACCAATAATCTATCATACATCTTAACTAATGGTTGAAAAACCAATCCCGCAACTGGGTCAATTATCTATTGGAAGGCATTACACCTAGCTGCCAAAACAGTTTCATGACTGTTGTGGTGTCTATATTTGGAGTTCATGACCATAGGACTATCAAGTTGTGAAGAATATTATCTATATATCAAATTGACATTCACTGAATAAGTTAGTAACAGAATAGAGTAAAAGAATTCGGAGGGTTCAACCAAGCGTAGTAATCCTCTTCTGGGTGTGACTATAAGAACAAACCCGAGGCCCGAAGAAAACCGAAAATCCATAAGTGCACACTCCCTTCCACCCTTTTGATTAGCCAAAAAAAGGAAAAAGAAATGAGAACCCATCAAACGAGCAATGACAACCCACTTCACAAACTGTTTGCTTTAGCTGCACATCATGATCTTCAGTTTACATTGCAATCATATAATCTCAAATCATCCTGTCCACTGATAATTAATGTATTCAACAAGATAAGTTCTACTAAACAGACTGACCCCACTGGCAATTGAATCATCATATGGTGGGATATCTAAACTAACCCACCCCCAAAAAATAATTGATCATATGCCGTAGTCACTTCTTTATCAAATCAAAATCTAATAATAAATCATGGCCCCTGGTGAAAGGGACCACCTAACTGTTGCACAAATTATGAGGTTCACAAAAAGATTCCGAACCAAAAAATCAGAGTCCAGAACCCCAAAGGGTTTGGCTATGGGCAAGTAGTTCTGCGAAAGCAATAACCTCAAAGATTAGGTTCTTATTTTGCAGCTAGCTTCAGAATTCTTCCAAAGAAAATAGAGAGATTGTTGAAACTCCAACATTCAAATATCCAAGGAGGGAAGGAGGGAGGGAGAGGGAGGGAGAGAGAGATGGTTACAAGTATCCAAGTTTGGAAAAGTCATGGTGTCATAGACGCTATGCTACTAGAATGCCATGAAATGAGCTGTTGAAAATAGAAAAGAGCCGTTAAAATATTGGAAAAAAAAAATGAGAGATTTAGGTTGTCTCAACTTTAGGAAAAGAAATGGATAAAACTCAAAATGGGGATGGGTTTGGGTTTGGAGAGGTTTTTTTGTGGATTTTGCCCAAATTAAATTTGGGTCTTCAAATAGGTCAAGGTTGAAGATGCTCGAAGTTATGCTCGGTCGTTATACTCATGGCTCCAAATTAGTCGAGATGCACGCAAACTGATTTGAATATCCAGTTATAAAAAAAATCAGAGTCCAGTGGCACCATCATCAGGAGCAAACTTACGATGGTTAAGAGCATCTTCTATCCAATACCCTCCAAATCTCTATTTGAGAGGATTAAATTAATCTATTTTATTTGAAAAGTAGATTTAGAGAATTATATTATTTATCTCATCTCCAACCTAACACTCTATTTCTCAACTCCAACACATATTTGGAGGAGATCCTCTATTTTTTCTTTCATCTTCTATATTTAGAGGATTAAAGTTCATCCTCCCAAATGGAGGAGAGTTTTAGAGGATTAGTTGGAGAATATTTTTCCTCCAAAATGAAAAAATGAAGTATGGGTTGGAGATGCTCTAATAGATCTCGTAAAACCACCAGTATTTCTGAACACATTAGACTAACAAAAACAATAAAATAATCGTACACTTTGTCAGTACCCACTCTCTCATCAACTTACGTAAAGATTTAAATTCCAAGAAAAATATAGAGTACTCCTATAACACATCTACACCAGATTAAATATTTTCAAAACCTACTTTGTCAATTCTTTGAAGTTGTTTTTGTCCCAGAAGCTTAAAGCGGAAGATTGAACCAACCTCTGTTACAACAGAGCACGATTCATGAATGAAACTGTAGTTTATGCATTGAACTAGTAAGATCAACTCAAACACTTGAATTGATTAACGAGCCAACCTAACAGAAACCAAATGCAGCAAGAAACTTATAGGAATGGGATAATTCGGTAACAAGTCGATTACAAAAAGTCTATGAACACAACTCCCGGGCACACATCGGAGGCGTTATGCGAGCTCAAGTGCATCAAACAACTTTGCTAGATGCAGTTGTGTTCCAAAATTGAGTTCCTAGCATTCCTCATTCTATTAATTGCAATACCCAACCCAGACAAATCATAAGAATCGGAAACACTGTTTTTTCATCGGTGGACTATTATACCCACTGAAATAGTCAAAATAGATGATGCAAAAAAAAAAAAAAAACAGTCAAAATAGTTGGTTTTTATTTAGTTGTTATGTATTCAAGCTGTTGAGTTTCTAGATTTGAGCACAAAATTGAATCAACCTCTGTACAAAGGGGATCGCTCGTGAACGACTTTGGACTTGGAGTGCCGGAAAACACCCATCGGGCTAGGAAAATGCCAACCCCTGATCCCTTTCGTCGACGCCGACGATCTAACATCTCCGATGCCCGACGCCACCGACCTTGATCTCCTCATCATCCTCCTTAAGTAATTATTATCCTCCACCTCCGCCTCCCCGTTCCTGTTCGATTCTCCGTTTTCTCCCTCGTCTTCGCACTTCTTCCCCCTGTGCGTCTTGAACACCGACCAGAACGACGACTTCCTCGGATTTTCCAACTCGCTGCGGTCAGGGAACCGGGAGCGGAGGAACGGGATCGCGACGGACCTCGAGCGGCGGAAGGCCGGCTCGCTGTCGATGAGGTTCGACACGCGTCCCACCGAGCCGAGAGCCCCGGTCGAGGACTCGCGCCGGCTGCCGAAGGCGGAGAAGAGAGAGAAGGAAGAGGAAGAGGAGGAGGAGGAAGACGAGGCCGTCGCGGCGGTGGGGCAGCAGGAGCAGGGGCGCGCGGTGGCGCAGTCGGGGCAGAGGGTGCCGAGACGGTCCTTGAGGCAGGTCGGGCAGATTCCGGTCCGGCGACGCTTGGAAGGGTGTTTTGGACATTTCCAGACCTCTTCTTCGTCCGCGTAGAACGCCATTTTACGGTGCTGAAAGATCTCGCAGTGGAGTTGAATATTTCTCTTTGATAGTTTGTTGGATGGATTGGACATACTGCTGAAGACGTGAAGAGGTTGCTTATAAAAGGGCGGGGTTGGGTGGGGGCCATGTTAACCGTGGTTAAGTAATTCTGGGTGCAACCGTGGTTAAGTAATTCTGGACGTGGTGAATGTTTCTTTTTTTATTTTTATGATCAAAGAATGTGATTTTCATTCATGAAAAATTGAGTGACGGAAAATGGATTAAAACAAACCCAAAAACGAAATGATAAATACATAGCAGTAGCAAAATAATTATAAGAGATATCCTTTGTCGTACAAACATGAACCCCGTTCTCTTAACTCACATATTGGAATGACATAGTCGAAACAAGTTCGATAGAGTAAATTATAAAAGAGAATAAGGCTCTAGAGACTGTTTAAATTCAAAGCAAATCAAACTAGGAAGCATGCATCATGGAAGTCGTTCCAAAAAAAAAAAAAAAACCATAAAGCAAAAAACAAAAAGATTCATGATATCTTAACTCTAAAAGGGCATCACTGTAATCACCGATTTGTGAACAATGATACACGTTTACATGATTTGAACTCTTGGCCTCAAATCTCCAAAGTATTTCGAGATTCAAAACCTTACGTATTCTATTAATCACGAAGAAGGGCAGGGATAAAATTAGGGATGGAACCAAAATTTTAGCCTAGTAGTGACGAAATATATACTTAAAAAAATAAAAAGATGCATTACAAATATTAATAGTTACCGGCTCCACAAAAAATTAAAATAACATAACAAAAACTATAGTAAACGATGTTTTTGCATATAGAGTGCGAAAAAGACTTACCTTTAATTTTGGGTATCGATAATGTCACTTCCAAAAAGGGAGTGTGGTTATCAATTTGGAAAATCCATATAAGAATCTGGGTTCGGTTATCAATTTGAAAAATTCATATAGGAATCTTCCACATCGGGATTTGGGGGGTGAAATTATAAATTTGGGGAGTGGCATTATAATTAAATTTCCTTAATTTTTTAGGTTAAGTTATTTTAGGGTTAGAATGTGGAGTTTTTTTTTCTTAATTACACATCATCATTTATACTATTTCACTTTGGCACATTGAATTTAGTTTTGGAATAGTTTTTTTGGGTCTCCTTCCTTGAAAAAAAAAAAAAAAGATATATGATTAGTATCATAGTATGTAATAAAAAATAAGGGGAAAAAACCTAGCAATGACAAGACTATATAAGTTGGGGATAAAATTATTTTTTCACATATAATAATTTCATTTTCTAAAATTCATGTCGTGACAGCCGCCGCCACTAGACCCTTTGGTTCCATCCTTGAATAAAATGCGTGATGGTAGGTGAGATAAAGGGAAAGGAGAAGATGTGAAGGAAGCAGTGTGGAAGGGAGGCAGAGAAGAAAACAATATTGGTAAATGTTGGGAGACCGAAAATTAGGAAGTGGCTACAGAAAGTGGTAATTAATTGCCATAAATTTACGGGAATAACATCAAATGTTGTTGCTTATGTTTTGTCATTTTCAAATATTATGTTGTTACTTCATGTGAAACGTAAAATTTCTATACAAAGTGGTAAAAAAACAACAATTCGACACACTGTATTCATGGAGTTTATCAAGAGGCCACTAAATAATGTGAGTTGAAGTAAAAAAGTATAAAAAATAAAGTGTCGAAACAATAATGCTATACACATCTCTCTTTTTTTTGGATGTGAATATTATATTTAGGGAATTAATTGGACTAACTCAATTTGTCATCCATGTATATTGTAGAAGTCCAATTCTTGCATTAATCGATGGAATTTATACCCTTCATGGTCTATATTCAGTGTTGTATAGTTTTTTCTTTTATGTATAGATATAGATACGTTGTGATCGGTATTTTCTTACATGATTCCTTATGAAGTTTAATGCAATTTATATTATTTGTAACATGTTCTTCTTTACTTTTTGACTTGAACATGCAGCCAAATCTTGGTTTGAAAAGGTCAAAAATATATATCACCAGAATGTGCGGAATAAAGAAAGAAAAGAGAGCAGGGGCCTTTTGGTTTGACTCACGTTCTCAGTTTTCACACAGTTCCATCCCATGGAGTGTAAATGCTCTTTCATGAGCCGAGCAGGGGTTTGGTTGAAAGTCAATGGTTGAGAAAAACAAGCAGTACTATGTTTCAATGTCAAATTAGGCAAACTTGACTGTGTCTTACCAACACTTGTTTCTAGATGAACACATGCAAGAGTCGAATTAAAAAAAAAAACTGCCAAAGATAAATTACTCCAGAAAATTTATTTAGTTTGAACCAGTAGTCACACCACACGTGTAATTTTTATATCTCTAATATATACTCCCTCCGTCCCAAATTGATTGTCCCGTCCGCAAAACGGAGTATTAAAAAGAATGCAATTTTTTCAAGAAAAAATTCAAACTTTTTTCACAAATTAAAAATTCTCATTGATATCTAGTAAGTTGTTGAAAAACTTTTGATTTTTTCTTGCAAAAATTATATTATTTTTAACACTCCGTTTTGCGGACCGGACAATCAATTTGGGACGGAGGGAGTATGTGTTTGCCCTCCTTCATGAGGTGTTTTTTTGTAACGGAGGAACCGACTTACAGCCAAGCAATTAAATTAACCTGACTGCGTAACCCAAATTCCCTCGGGAGTTAGCGTGGCTACATCAGTCACGACCCCTCACTTATTTCAGAGTACTCACCCAGCCCTGTGGGAAATTAAACCCCATACCTTGAGGAGTACTCCCAAAATCTGGATATCCACCTGAACCATTGGAGCAACCCCTGGATGTGTTTCATGAGGTGTTTGGGGTTGGGTTTAATGTCTATCAGTCTTTTCTAGTTTTGAGTTCAATTTTTTTTACCCTGAATTCACTCTTTTTCTTTTTTTGATCCGTTTTACGTTTCTCATTCTTGTAAACCTGAGCAATAAAAGATCATACAAGTATTGACTATATCCAAACGAAGTTCACTAACGAAAAATATAAGCGAAGTTATTGATTTACATCGGGTTTTTTTTTATTTTTAAATTATAGTTTATACATATTAACCGCACTTTAAACAAGTTAACTATAAACACACAAAAAAGATCTTGAAAAGTCAAAAAAGTCATATAACGAACACGCGTTGCACTCTATATAAAGTACTCCATAGAAGACTTAAAAGGGGGACTTTTTTGGTTTGAAAAATTCAATTCCAAAGTGGATCGAGTGATGGGCAAAGCCCCCAATAATTGTTCTACTCTATAGTCGTACTTCTCTAGGCCCATCTAATAGCCAAAGCCCATCAAACCCAATATCCCCTGCCTTAAATCGGAGAGCTGGACTCCAACATTAGCTCGGGCTCGTGCCCGATAACTACTACACTGGAAATCTATGGGTCGGGGCGGGCTTTCTACGACGTTGCACAGAAACTATCTTGCTGGCTGCCTTCATGTCGCTAAAATTTGGGAAAATGATGGCACATGAAGTGTTTTGATAATTAATATCCGTCAAGAATATACTGAGAATATTAGTTAATACTGAAAATATTCTTGACTGGTATTAATTATCAAAACACATTACTGGCCATCATTTTCCCCTAAAATTTCCTCTCTTCCATCACATTTTTCATTTTTTACCTAGCTTACCAGTATGATCAGAAACAATAAATTTGTTGTCCAAACACACGCGCGTGCCCAGAGAGAGGGGGGGGAGGGGGGGCGGGCGTGGTGTTATAGTTCTAAGTATATCAGGAAATGCTAAATATATGTACTATTTTAAACCCGCAAAACAATGGCAGTTGGTTGGTAAACACACTGTTGTATATTCTAATTACCTTTTCCTTTTTTGTACATCATTGAAACTCATTTTAACAAGAGTAAATTGAGTAGAAGGACATAGTATAAGGGTTTTTACCATGATAAGGACATTAATATTTTCCTCTAAAGTGGACTTCATGTCCAACATTTACAAATAACCACTCCCACAGTTGACCAAGGTGACCGGAGTTGAAAGTGCCTAAAACCCTAGGGTACCCTATGAAAGTACCTAAAATCTTAGGATACCCTATCTATGAAAGTGCCTAAAACCCTAAGGTACCCTATGAAAGTGCCTAAACCGCTAAAATCCTATAATAGAAAAATGAACCCTAAAACCCTATAAAAGTGCCTAAAACCTTAGGGTACCCTATGAAAGTGCCTAAAATCTTAGGGTACCCTATATATGAAAAGTGCCTAAAACCCTAAGGTACCCTATGAAAGTGTCTAAACCGCTAAAACCCTATAATAGGAAAATGAACCCTAAAACCCTCTAAAAATGCCTAAAACCTTAGGGTACCCTATGAAAGTGCCTAAAATCCTAGGGTACCCTATGAAAGTGCCTAAAATCATAGAGTACCCTATGAAAGTGCAACAAGATCGAAAAATACGAAAAAATACATATTTTGTGTTAGTCAAACAAGACCCTTGTCTCATTTAAGATCATTTAAATGAAAAAAGACATTTTTTGGCCCTTGTCTCATTAAAGGCAATTTGGTCTTTTCACGGACCTTAAACTCTAAAATATTTTCATTAATGGACTTTACACATCACTAAAATTTAAGCTGGACTAAAACTACTTTGGGACCTCTTCTTTTGGACTTTAGACCAATTTGCTGTTTTAACAAACACTTATAGTGCCATTATTTTCTTGTTTTTCCTTTTCAGTCCGTCATTATTTGCTTTGCATCTGTGGAACTGGTTTGCGTATTGGTGAACAAATTTGACGTTATGGCTTTGTTTGTTTCGATGTAAAATGTTTTACAATGTAAAATATTTTCTGTGTAAAATATTTTTTCAGAAAATAAATTTTAAACTTTTATTTTTCGGTATTTGGTTGGTACTTAAAAATATTTTCAGAAATCAACAAAATAGTGTAGAGAGAGGAGGGGAGCGTAAACGGTTGAAAGATATGAGATTATTGGAATTAAACGTGGGTCAGGACTGACGATCGAGGAAACTGAGAAGTGAGAATTGCAGTAGAAGATAGTGAGTTCATTTTGGAAAATAACTTAAAGAAGATTTAAGGGTAAGTCATTTTCATCCAATTGATGGAAAATGTTTTACATGTAAAATATTTTTCTCATTTTTTACATAACCAAACACCGGAAAATAGGTAAAACATTTTATCGGAAAATATTTTACGTCTAAACAAACAGAGCCTATACTTTTTGGGCTTCCAAAGCACAATGGCCGACAAATAAGCCTAGTAACAACACAATGGTTCGGGCGGATGCCAAAACTTTGAGAGTACTTCTTAAGGTTTGGGGTTTGATTACCCCACTGGATCAGTATCTTGAAGTAAGTGGAGGGCCGAGACTGGAGTAGCCATGCTAGCTCCCTTAGAAGTTTGGATTGCGCAATCAGATCCATTTAGTGACTTGGCTGTAGAGTTGCTCCTCCGTTCCAAAACAAAGGGAAGAAGGAAGATGAGGATGACCAAAAGTCCAAAAACTAACATGAAGGTATATAGTTTAAATGCAGTGCACACCACGAGTTTTAAAAGCAAGTTCTAATACAGGGCAACCGAAATTTGAAAGCAATCTTATAAATAATAGAAAATTTTGTTCGTTAACAACGCAAAGGAAACATCCTAATCACTCTAAAAATCTTTATAATCCATTTTATTTGCTGCCTTAAGTTCTTATTTTCGTAATCTCTTCATGTTTCGGTAAATTGCCATGCATCGCATGAGTTTGCCGGTTGCATATAGGATGTCAAAGGTGACGTACATGTTTCACTTTCCAGTAGTTTTATTGTGATTTCATAGGATATCTACCAGTCCTATTTCCTTTTATAGAATATACCTTTAGTTCTATCCATCTCAACTTTTTTTTATTATAAATTACATGCTATTCACAATATGATTGACATTAACTCCAATCACAAGCCTCTATATTTCTATATTCATCTCTATTTCAAAAACTTCAATTTTCCTCCAATAATTATTCAATCTCAATGCAAATGTAATAGTTTTTGATTTTATATTCAAAAAGTGGTTTTGAGAATCATCTACTTCTTTTTCTCATACTCTATTTATGAAGTATCAAATTTTATCCTCCAAAATAGAGGAGAAAATAGAGGATGGGTTGGAGTGGAGATTTCCTCCAAAATAGAGAAAAAAATAGGAAGAAATGAAGGAATGGAGGATGGGATGGAGTGAGAATTTCCTTCAAAATTGAGAAATAGAGAAACAAAATGAAGAAATAGAGGAGAAAATAGAGGATGAGTTGGAATGGAAATTTGATCCAAAATAAAATAAAATAAAGAAGATGAAGAAATGAAGGAATAAATGATAAGTTGGAGATGCTCTTAGATAAGCACAAAGGAACCAAGATCTTCATTTCTTTTTGGAAATCGAAGCCAAAATCGACTGCTCTAGTCTTGACTCAGACTAAATACACCACGGATGTGCTTGACAACTCTTCTTGCTGGACGAAGATTTGATTGATAAGAAAAGGAAAAGAAGCAAAGCAAATAGTCCTGATTCGTGGTGGGTAATAATTGTGAGATATTTGGGCCTCTATAATGAGTAGTTTCATTCATAAAAAGAGATTGCTAGTGAACAGTTCAACATTCTGGATTGAGGGGTGCAGTTTGACAGGGTGTGATCCGAGTATCGATTGGCCCACCTCGAGGGTTTGTTCATCTTTTAGGGCCAGTTGGGTTGCGTAGGTGATGCATATATAAGGAGAATCCTACTTAGGCCCTTGTAACGACCCAGATTTTTACCCTATTTTTTTTTCGAATAAAGAAACTATTTTTAATCAAATAGTCTATAATAATCGATTAATTATTTAAAAGTATAATTAGATTAAACTAGAACTTAAATTAATTTTTTTCCCCTAAATAAAATTAGTTTAGCAAAATTTTAATTCAACTTGTAACTATATGTGCGTATCTTATATCTATATTATAGATACTAGTAATCATCCCCAAATTATGGGATTTTGTTCCCACAATCCTCATCTCTTATTATTCTTATTTAAACCCTAATTAGAATCCTATGCGAAATAACTCTCTACTTCCTTCCCACACTCTACCATTTTCATGATTATCCTTCCAAACTCCAACAACCCCACTTTTATTTATCCCTACAAAAAAAATCACCCACCCCACTTCCTCCTTTATCTCGGCAGAGAGAGAGAGAGAGAGAGAGAGAGAGAGAGGGTACTATGTACATGGGGAGAGAGAGATAACTACCACCATCCTTATTTATTATTCTTCTTCTTCCATACCATTTTCACCTATTGATCACCACAGTACCAACCCATTTTCCACCTCTCGGCACCACCATCTCCTACCGCCATTACCGCCTCCTCCTCCGGCCTGTACCCACCCCCACCCCGCCTTCTGTAAACTGCCATTTCAGCCGTGGGTGTGTGCACAGTGCACCCGCCAATTGTTTCACTGTATGCCGTGCCGCGGGCCCCGACGGAATGCCACCGGACGCCGCCTTGAATTTCCGGAACCACCACAGCATCCTCCGTTCATCCCAACCTGTTCCTGTGGACTCCGTCGTCGTCGCCTCTGTTTTACGAAAACCAACCCGGGACCCATTTTCGCTTTACGTCCGGAACCGTTATCCACTTTTCGACTGAAACTAAGGTAGATTAATCGCTTCCCTACTTTCTCCTAAGTATATTAAGAATTTACTACATATTAGTTTAAATGTTCCGAGTGGAAGAAATCGATCCAAACGACGCACAGCCTGAACCAATTGATTCTCGGGTTTCTCGGCAATGAAACGAGCAAAAGAAACGAACTGGGTTTTGAATTTTAATGATAATATTACACTTTCCCCCTCCTGTGTTTACAGTAGTTCTAAATTTGACCATGAAGTATGTTTTTAACTTATTCTACCACTAGTTGTTGCATTTTATGATTTCGATGATAAATGTATGTTATGACCAAATTGTCTTTGTAGTTTTGTAGTGGACAAATGACAACTATAATAAACACAATAATAGTAGCAATAAAAATGATACCAATGGATTGTATTTTACAGTAAAACAATATACAAAGACTAACGAAATATAAGTTCCATTTTGATAAAATATTGGTCAATCCTATTAGTACTTATGGAATATTATTAAGAATGCATGTCTAATGCTAGACTAGTAAAACAACTAAATGAATATTTGGAATTTTTACTAGTCTAGTTATAATCTTAAAAAAAAGAAAGAAAGAAGTATTTTAATTATAAGTTGGACAAAAGAATGAACAACTATTTGTACGATCCTAAAATTATAAATACAGTTACACTAAGATTCTTAAATTCACCAGATTATAAATATCCTACGGATTTCGAAAATACTAATGGAAATCTTCAAAGTTGACAAGAATATATACTTGTTCGATAAAACTTAAATATTCGAAAAGGCATTGGCCCAATCCAAATCCCTTATGTGTTTACTTATTTGCACCTATCAATTATTATATTGTTGTCTCACTGAAATGTATTGTGTTTGAGCTGTTGTTGATTGTATCATATTGTACGTGCTAGAATGGACGTAGGTTCACTGGGAGGTTACAAGTAGTGACTCACGTAGATGATGTTAAGTAAAGGAAAAATGGTAAAGTGTTGGAAGTGTGAGTGTGTGGATTGTGATTTGAGCCATGGTTATGGCAAGGGTAACCAATGGGGCCCTATGTTGAAATGGGTAACCGATGGGGCCCAGTGTTGAGAAATGTTGTGACGTTAATGTATGATACGTCATGGGAAGTTTCTCTTGGGAAAGAGAATGGATCCCATGAGACGGTTATAGTTAGCGTGGGGTAGGGATGTCCGACCCTAATGTACGATGCGTCATGGGAAAACTCGATCCTCCTGTTATGGTCTTAAGTGAGAACATGCTAGATACATAATTTAGGTGCGCTCACCTAGGATCCTGGTGCAGGATAAGCAAGAGGAAGGGTGGACCCATGAGACGGTTGTAGTTAGTGGCTCTGGGAGGAAAGGATCTCGTGGAGATGATTCTTAGATTTCATGTAAGATGATGGATAGTAAAGAAAAAGACGATGTGCTATAATTCTGTACCTCTCGTGTATTATCAATTGTGTGATATTATTGTTATTATTGAATGCTAATTGTAGAGTAAGGGTTTCGTAGGATTGAGATTATTCTACTGGGTGAATTATCACTCACGGATACGTTTGTATCCTGGTAAATCGTTTGCTTCGGCGATCAATTTGCCAGAGGGTGCAGGATTCAATGGTGGAGCTGTTTGACACAAGAGAAATATCAAGGGCGGAGACCGAGGATGCTTGGAATTCGTGAAACTAGAGTCGCTCTGGAGCTGCTTTTGTTAAATAAATGTACATAGATTTTTGTATTATTTTGAAATTGAAATTTTTGTATAAGGATAAATAGGGGCCTAGAAGTTTGTAAAATTCAGTGTATTTTAAGTATAATGTTTCCGAAATTCCTTGGAAAATCGGGGCGTTACAGCTCCGTTCCGCTATGCTTCGTAGCAGCACTGTAGTCTATAACCAATAAGGAGATTTAGCTTTCCAAATACGAATACCAGAAATTATTTCCAAACTCAAATTAGTCAAAGTATATACAACTACATTCGCCGATCTACAACTAAAAAGAAAATCATAAATCCTAACCGATCAACTTTGCGGCAAATAATTAACCAACCAAAAAAAAAAATTTGCAGCAATATGGATCCGGGGGTGCTATAGTGCACCCTTGTGTAGTGCAGCTATAGAGAGTTCCACAGCCGTTTATCTCATCAGTGAACAGTTCAGATTAAAAATAAACTTTTCCAAGGAAGAGTTTTTTCCAATCCAAATAGGATCCGGGGGTGCTGTAGTGCGGCTGTAGGGCGGTCCACGGTCGTCTATCTCATCAACTAATGGTTCAGATTAAAAATAAACTTTTCCAAAGAAGAGTTTGTTTTTAATCTAAACCGTTGAAAACACTTTTGGATGGCTATAATGCCGCACTACACACAACGCACTACAGCGGATCCGGGGGTGCTGTAGTGCATCCCTGTGTAGGGCGACTGTAGGGCGGTCCACAGCCATCGATCTTATCAACTAACAGTTCAGATTAAAAATAAACTTTTCCAGGGAAGAATTTGTTTTTATTCTAAATCGTTGAAAACACTTTTGGACGGCTATAATGTCACACTACACAGCGCACTACAGCGTTTTCCAATCCAAATATCTTCGATCACAGCTTCCACTTCTATAGGGCAAGACCACGCACTGATGGTTTCAATCCAATCATTCTGATTGAACTGTCATTGCCTCTGCCTTGCTTCATCAAAGGACCATCACTACCACCTATTTATTGTAACATGAAACAACATCTCGATGATAAATGAAAAGATAAGAGAAATAGAAAAAGGAAAAAACACAGAGAAGCTCTTAGATCCATGATCGAGAGAGAAAAACCCTCATCGAAAAAGAGGGATTATTGAAAATGGAAAAAAATCATCACCAGGGAGGAACGAAAACATCCATCAAGTATAAAATCTCTCCTCCTGCCACCGCATTAGGGTGATGGAAATTCCCTAATGGTAGGGAGGGGAGAAAATGTTTGAATCAGAAGTTAACCACTGTCCGATTAACTTTCATTCACTTCTCTTTTGCATGATCTCCTTGTAAAAAAAATGGACATGCAAGCTAGGAAGTTACCGAAAAGAAGTTTTAAAGAAAAAAAAATTAAACTAAACAGTAAAAATTCATGAGAAATGAGAATCATGAGATCTGCTTAGCAATTTCCTAGTCATAAAATAAAGGGTTGACTGATGTATTACAATATCTAGTAAGATCGAGTCGAATCCACAGAGATGGTAATGTATGCTTACTAAAAACTCGGGTTACTAATTTAACGGACTCTTAGGTAGCCACCCCTTGTAGTTTTGATTGAGATTAACTAAAACCTAAGTAAATTGATTGTTCTTCTCCAATAATTAAAAGGAGGTACGGATGTAGGGTTCATAGCACTCGCAACTAGTCCGGATTAACCTGCTCCACTCAGTGTTCTTAAAAATATTCAACTTTAGATTGAAAAAGATACCCCGTAAGATACGAACCCTAATGGTCATCGTTTACCCATGCGCAGCGGAGAATGAGTTTTGGACTCCCATTCCCCTGTTCAAATGGGCTCGGACAATGCCCGAGTTCGTCTACGGGAAGTATTTTGCCAATCTAAAGTTGTCTTTTTCATTGTTTGAAAATAGGAGCAGTGCTCGGACTGGCCACGGTGTGCTAATCACCTCGCGACCTTACCTATACCACTACTCACTCATTATTAAGAGAGGAACAAAAGAAACCCTAGTTTGAAACATGCTTCTATTACACGAGAAGAAAATAAACAAGAAATTAATACGATGCTAACACAAATGAATTACTTTTATTAAGAACAAAAATTGAAACGAGTTACCGAATGCTTGAAAACTTGAACAAAACGTCGAAAACTTGAAAGGAAGAAACTCTGAAAGAAAGAATGTACGTCTAAAGCTGCTACAATAAAATTCGAACCCTAAAAAACGAAGTTTCTGGGGGTATTTATACCAAAAACCCCAAAATTCGGAATTAAAAATATTAAAACATTTTTTTTTTCCGTTGTAACCATCGGTATAGATACAACTGAGAGCTGTATCGATACCCATTTCTCTGCCTCACCATTAATCCGCATTGTATCGATACAACTCAGAGCTGTATTGATATCACCTGCCTTAATGGCCATTCTCGAGCGTTGCATGAGATTTTGGCCACCTGACACTCCAATGGCGTCACCCAACGCCATGAGCCTCCGCTTTGCCTCCCATGGTGACGTCCAACCCGGCCTCAAGGCCATGCATTCCAACCTTGGCGCAAAATCCGCTATATTACCTACAAAAATAACAAAAACACAAAACAAAGGAAAACACGACATCAAGTGGAAAATGGAATAAAACGTGCCTCTAACGCGCTAATTCGCCCTACTTAAGCGCTCATATCATTGATATCATGCACCTATCACACCCCACAACTTGAGCGTTGCTAGTCCCTAGTATCGAACGAACAGAAAAATAACAAAAGTAATACTAACAAGACATAAACGGGGATACGAGGGTTATGCATGTTGTACAATAAATAGGCGGGACGGAAGGTTTTCGCCTCCTCACTCACTTGCAACTCAAATACATGCATGCCTTGGCAAAAAATGAACAAAATTAATGCCGAAACAAAGTAGAGGTACAATGCCCCACGAAAGCAACGATGCTATACTTGCTCACCGGAACACGCAAACATCCCATGAAAAAGCATTTGGCGAACTACGTGGGGCCGGAACAAGGGCCACCACGTGCCAATCAAAGACGACGCTCACAAAGAATAAAAACACGATATATACAATCACGATTCCACAAAATGAGCAACGTTAATATAAAACATGGAAGAACGAGAGCTAAACATCGTGCACAAGATCTACTATGGACTTAATAAGGCTTATAATGACTGTGATTCCAACCGAAAGGGAAACTGCAAAATTAGGTGGCTGCCTATAGTAGCGCAAGGACAACTACCTAGACTGACCGCCACCTTCCCCCTAACTATCAAACACCCATTGGTGCCAACCAAACCATGTCCAAACAAGAAAACAAAACATCCATAGTTAAATATTACAGACCTGAATGAAGCACTAGAAAATCAAACATAGTCCACCAACACTGAAAAACATGAAATAACACATAAAATGACACCACCACCTAGCCTTATGCACCATGGACATCCCAGCTCAATCCGAACCGCTCCCAGCAAAGTCATTGCTATCCTCCAACTCCGGAAACTCAGGATTCTGATAGCGGCCTGAAGACTGATCGGTGACTCGGCTGTATAACCACTGGTTTTGGTGGGATAGTTTGCGCGGATCCCTCCCGATTTGACGCACCTCCTTTTTTATCTTCTGTTGGCCTTTGGCAACCGCCACCTCGAGGTAGAAAATCTTCTTTAACCAAGTGCTGATGTTGGCATTCGTCGAGGGCTCAATCAACAATGCACCATGCCTACCGCTGGAGTGGGTTGTGCTCTTTCGAAGAATAGATCTATTGATATCACCCAGCTTAGCCTCATCATTCTTAAAATATTTCACAGCTAACCCCTCGGTGGCCCTACAGATAGAGGAAATCAGGCATGGGAACGGTATTGAGTGTTGGTTGCAGCATCTCTAAACTCTACAATTTTAATGAAATGTATTGGGCCCAATCACACACCGTATCCTCCTCCATGAATATCACCAGCATTTTCCCCGTAGTCTCTGAAGGCTTATTCTCGATCGCCCGAGGGTCTAGGTTATATCATACTAATTGATTAACAAATTGAAACGACGGCCTACACTTGCCGGGCCGGTGTGGAACCATACTGTTTTTCCTCTCCTCATACAACACATCAAACACCACATCCTGTTCAAAATCTGAATTAGGGGCCAGGTAGTTCATCTCCCCTGTGGGTCGAGCATACAACAAACTGGCCACAATGATATTCGGGGTTACTCGCACATGCACCTTACCAATCCTAGAGGTAATGTAGACCTTGGGATGCAAGTCAATCCTAACCTCAGGCAACGACATATGTTTATAGAACTCCTCAACTAACTCAATATTACAACCAGGATTAGGTTCAAACCAAAAGGACAAACCTTGTCTGACGACTGCCCAGATGACAATGTTGTCCGGTGGAAAGCTATCCCTAACAATGTACCTCTCCGCCTTGACTCCCTGACCCTTGCATGAGGCCTTCCACGCCACTTGCTCATCTCTAGCTATTTGCTCCTGGTTCCTCCTCCCCGGCTAGGCCGGTTGTGGGTGGCCCTCCTCCAAAGCGGGTTCTTACACAAAATCCGGATCAACCGCATGGCCGGAGTGTTAGATATGTTGACACTTTCTAGGGTTGTCCAAAACATCCATTGGTGTCTTTGCTATGTCAACTCCATTTGATTGTAATGAGTAGGTTCGTAGGGGGTTGTTGCTCGCTCGATGCTCCTTCCATTATTTACGCCAAGTTAACCGCTGCGACATTGATCCGATTGCATGAGAGGTAAAGGCATTACACACATCACATCATGCATATTATTTTCAAGATTTGAAATTTTATTTTTGCACATTTGCCTTTCCATAAAACTCTCCAAAATATTTGTTTTCCACATATATATATGTATAGAATCAGGTTCCGGTGAGGGATCCCGCATTTTAATAAAATGCGGGACTCCCCTTCCCAATTGAATTTCGATGATCCGAGCCACTCAAAGTGATCAAAACGTGATTTAAGGGTTCCCGCGAGAAATCAGCAAAAAAAATGACCAGGAAGGGCTTCATCTGAGCAGTTTTTATTGAACGGTTAAAAAAAAACTGTTCGGATGAAGCCCTTCGCGGTCATTTTTTTTGCTGATTTTCTCGTGGGGACCCTTAAAATCACGTTCTGCACATATTGAACGGTTCGGATTTTCAAATTTTGATCGGAAAATGAGAGTTTCGCATTTTAACAAAATGAGTGATCCATCACTTGAAAATCCCTATATATATATATATATATATATCATTATCGTTACAAGTTTTTTTTAGAGTTTAAAAAATATAGATTGCACACACATTTGTCTTGCCGAAAAAGAATTATTTGAAAGTTCGCTTTCCATACTTGATTGTCGGTCGAGAGAAAATACGATATAAAAAGGGATTGATCAACCATTATACCCTTCTGAGAGAAGAGTTTTGTGTGCAGCAACCTTGGTATTTATTATGTGCTTGCATCTGCGAACGAAAATACACAGAGAGATGAGAGAGTTCTTGCTTATATATATTAAATAAAGAATGAAAGGGTTACACGTTCTGTTTTTTCGATGGTGAGAGAAAGTTTGCTTTGATAAAAGAAAGAAAGGGTTGCACAGGTTTTAGTTTTCAGCAGAGGCGAGAGTTTTGTTCTTGCCTCTTGCATCTTCGAAAGTCGTTTAGGTCGTTTAGATCACGCTTCTTATCATATCATTCATTCCTTCATTGTTCGTGATTTTTGGTGCCGTTTGCTGCTGTGACCGAATCATTTGGAGATTGATTCGGAGCTGGTTGAATCTGGAGATCGGGCGTGAAGTCCATGGTGCATGTATTGGATCTTGAAGAAGCTCTGGGAGGATCGGAGATTGGCAAGAATAGGTAAAGTCTTGGGGTAAGGTTTTTGCTATTTCACAATCTATACTTCTTTCCGATTAATAGAATAAAGTAGTAGTGTTAGGCCGTGGTTTTGGCTTAGGGTTATTTAGGACCCCAAGTTTTTTCACGTAAATCGTGCATCTCTTGTCTCTTTTTTTATTCTATTGCAGTACTTGATTTTTGGTTTGGATAAATCGAGATAATCAATCGTTCATCTATATTAATTTTTTAAATCAGAAAATTGGTATTTTTTTTAATCAAAACTCCTATTCAAACCCCCCCCCCCCCCCGCGGAGTAGATTGAACACTTCTGCATAATTTCACGAAGGATTCAATGCCCTTTCCTTTTTCTGCCAAGGTAGCTCTCTTTTTGGGTGCCATGTGAATGGTGGGCTGGTTAAAGGTTAAAGTTAGGGTTTTTCTGAAGGGAAAGAGATTTAAGTTTTTGTGTAGGTTTAGAGGGGAGTAGGTAGAAGAGATGGAAGAAAGAAGAGTTTTTATGGAGTTCGGATGAATTTTGGTGGAGGAAAGTGGGTTTTTGGTGGAGGTTTTTGGTTATGGAGGTATATAGAGAGAATGAGAGATGAAGATGAAGAGAGGATAGAGAATGGGGTAAAATAGCCGGCTCTCCCCCTTTTTTACCTTTTGCTGCGTTTTTTTTTTTTACTGCTGAGGGGTTCAGCACCAGAGCTGTATCGATACAGTGGCGACTGTTCGGCTGGTACGTTTTTGAGGTTTTTGTTCTTTTTTTTTGTGTTGGCTAGGGGTTTTGGTTCAAGGCTCCACACACATGACACTCTTCAAGATTCCTTCAATTTCACTCGTAAATGCTCCAAAGTAACAAGACACCCGTGATGCACAAGGCTTGATCCCCAACTACAATCCAACCCATACAACGGTTTCCTAGGTTATACTCAAAAACTGACTCAGATTGGGTTAAGATTGGTCAAAGGGACACATATGTGGTCTAATCATACAAGAATGCCTTGTTTCATCTCATATGCATGTTACCAACTCTCACAAATGCATGCAAAATATCTAGCTACTCAATTGTGAAAGACTACTATTTTACGCAATTGCGAGAAAGGGAAAACAAAGAACATGGAAATATTTCTTAGGATGCATTATTAACCACATGGGGACACCTACTCAACATTAATGACAGTTAAACATGTTCACGAAGGCACCAAATATATGCATGAACCAAAGTTAAACAGACACAATAATTTAGCTAATTCTAACATGCTCGCCTAATCATACAGTCAAGCATAACAACGGTATCCCTGACAAATTTAAAAAATTCAAAATTTAAAAATTACCTCTAGCAACGCAAACGTGTACAAAGTACACCCCTCCCCCCCAACTAAAAGCATGCTATGTCCCCAGAGCATGGAGACATTGCAAAAGAAAAACACAAGGGAGGAGAAATGGACCCACAGGTGGCATCCAACCACCATGACCTCGGCCAATGTTCAAGGAGTTTCTTGTCACCTGGCCGCCGTAAATGTCACCGCACCCTAGAAAAGAATGAGGCACCAACTACCGAAAAGCACAAATGACATTAGTACCACCCGGCTCGTGTTAGCCGGGCTCCCAAAACAAAAAGAAAAAGAAAAATACTCCACCAAATCTTCACGCGATCAATGTGTCATACTTTTCTCCCCATCCCTCGCCGGTGAACAAGGAACAGGTGGGCTATACAAAACCATGATGCTATTTTTTTTTTTTTTCAATTTTCAATTTTTTCCTTTTTTTTAATGAGAGAAGCAAAAGCAACTAAATAAAAGACAAGAAATAAAAAACAACAAAATAAAAGACGAATATACATGGATTGTGCCAATAATAAAAGAACTCAGTAAAATTCAATGTCACCTACACAAAATTGCCTTTACTAACAGGAGTTGGGTACACGATTCTTATTTTAATAGCAGCGTGCGAAGCTATAAAATCCAAGTCAATGATGGGTACCCCTATTGCTAGGGGCCGGGTCTACTTCTCAATGAAGAGAGTAGTACGCTAAAGCTACCCGTCGGAACGTAGCCAATGGCTACACAACAAGGTCGTCTAAATAAATAGGATCGACCAACACCTCATCCGGTTCACCTACTTCCACATATTCTAGAAAAGGTTTAAGACGCTGCCAATTAACCTTGAAAACATTGTTGTTCTTTGGATCACAAACATCTATTGAACCATTTGGATACACCTTATGCACAATGTAGGGACCATCCCAACAAGACCTCAACTATTCGGAAAATAAATGAAGGCGTGAATTATAAAGCAACACTTTCTGACCAACACTAAAGGTTTTGCGCTGAATATTCCTATCATGGTATGCCTTAACCTTAGCCTTATAAATACTCGTGATGTCATATGCGTCATTCCTAATCTTCTAAAGCTCACACAACTGGAGCTTCCTATGGGCACCCGCGATGTACTCAAACCCATGTGACACTGGGAAGGGACCCATGAAATCAATACCCCAACAATCGAAAATCTCTATCACAAAAATATTCTAGAGGGGCATCATATTCCGTGGGCCAACCTTGCCTAATTTTTGACACCAGTTACATGACTTGCAAAAGACGTACACATCCTTAAACAGACTCGGCCAAAAGAAACCACACTCATTGACCTTCGCAGAGGTCTTTTTCACGGAGAAATGACCTCCGCACGCCTCGGTGTGACAAAACTCAAGAATCCCCCTCTGATCAACTTTAGGGACACATCGGCGCACAATCTGGTTAGCACAATATTTGATCACATACAGATCATCATAAATGTATTGTTGGGCCTCTCTCAGGAATCGCTGCTTATCAGCTATAGACCAATGGGGAGGAATCTGCCCAGTCACCAAATAGTTGGTGATATCTGCAAACCATGGGCACGCATTAGCAGCGAACAACTGCTCGTCAGGGAAGGTATCCACAATGGGGAGATGAAAGGTGGGATCCTCAAACTCTTGACGAGACAGGTGGTCGACCACTACATTCTTAACCCCTTTCTCATCCTTAATGATAAGGTGGAATTATTGCAGCAAAAGAATCCACCGGATAAGGCGAGCCTTTGCATGCTGCTTGGTCATCAAGGCCGCATGATCGGTATACATCACAATGTGCGAACCCACCAAGTAGGACCAAAACTTGTCTAAGGCAAACATCACCGCGAGCAATTCCTTCTCGGTAATGGTGTAGTTCATTTGCACCTCATTCAATGTCTTACTCACATAGTACATGATGCAGGGATCTTTCTCTCGCCTTTGCACTAAAACTGCCCCGACAGCATAGTCGGAGGCGTCGCACATCAAGTTGAAGGGCAAACTTCAATCTGGAGGCTGTATGTTCAGCGGAGTAGTGAGACTCCACTTCAACGTCTGAAAGGCCTTCTCACACGCCTCAGACCACACAAAGGGCGTGTCTTTCGACAACAAATGACACAACAATCGGGAGATGGCACTGAAACCCTTAATGAAACGCCGGTAGAAACCGGCATGACCGAGGAAAGACCGAATGTCTTTTACAGACTATGGAGTGGGAAGATTTGCGATCAAATCAATCTTCGCCTTGTCCACCTCAATACCTTTGGATGAGACAATATGTCCCAAAACAATCCCTTGGCTCACCATGAAGTGGCACTTCACTTAGTTAAGCACAAGTTGCTTCTCCTTGCACTGTTGCAAGACCTTTCCTAAATTCTCGAGGCATTTGTCAAACGAATCCCCGAAAACTAAAAAGTCATCCATAAACACCTCTACTATCTTCTCTACCATGTCGCTAAATATTCCCATCATGCACCTTGAGAATGTTTCGAGAGCGTTGCACAAGCCAAACGGCATGCGACGGTAGACAAACATACCATAAGGACACGTGAAGGTGGTCTTTTCCTGATCCTCCATGGCTACCTTAATTTGATTGTAGCCAGAGTACCCATCCAAGAAGCAATAGAAAGCCCGGCCAGCCACCCTCTCCAAAATTTGATCAATGAATGGGAGAGGGAAGTAGTCTTTCCGGGTGCTCGCATTGAGCTTTCGGTAATCAATGCAAACTCGTCACCCAGTTTGAACACGGGTCGACACTAGCATGCCCTTGCCGTTCCTCACGACGGTCACTCCAGCTTTCTTAGGCACTACCTGCACCAGGCTCACCCACTCACTTCGGGCTGTTGGGTAAATAATAGCTTTATCTAAGAGCTTTAGCACCTCAACCCGAACACCTCCTTCATATTGGGGTTCAGACGCCACTGAGGTTGCCTAGAAGGCATCACCTCCTCATCTAGAAAAATGAAGTGTGTACACACCGTTGGACTAGTACCCTTCAAATCCGCTATTGTCCAGCTTATTGCGCCTACGTGCTCTCTTAATAGGGTAAGCAACTTTGCCTCTTGATCCACCTCGAGGGATAAGGAGATTATCACCGGAAAAGTATCATCACCTTTAAGGAAGGCATACTTAAGAATGTCTGGCAGAGGCTTTAACTCTGGTTTAGGCGGCTGGACCGACGATGGGAGAGCTTTAGGGAGTGGGGCGCCCAATAGCTCAAGAACTGGGTTCCAAGCAACCCCATATACGTCCTCTATTGCAAGCATATATAGACACCCCACTTTGGCCTAACGATTATTTCAAATCCCACCTTAGGGACCATCCCGATGATGAATGGATATAGTGATTGCTGATTGACTTCTCACAAACCCATGGACTTTTGGTTACTACTTTCAACCACTTAGAGGACCAAATTCAGAACCAAACAGCGTTTCAGACAAAAATACAGCATCCTAGGAAAATACATCGGTCGGTCGCAAGATTGATCTCATGATCTCCACTTTCTTTCTTCACCTGTGAAACATAGAGTTTGAAAATCTCCCTGAGAGATCAATTCCTCGCCTGCAAGATGCATTCCTCGGCCACCTAATAGATTGGTCAGCTGCCAGATCGTATTTTTCCAGAATTCTGGAATGTTCTATCAATCGTTTGATCTGTGCTCAAAACCCTAGCAGCAATTCTCCGATTCTTTAGGGCTACGAAAGTAGATTTGGAATAGAGATCTTGTTGCTCTATAATTCCTTATTGATTCATGCCATTTAATTGGCCGAAGTGAGTCATCCCATGCCTACATAAAGAGGTAGTTAGGGTTCCGAAATTAAGATGACAATTCACCCTCTCTAGTCACGAAACCCTGCAGAAATACTCCCTCATACTTTCTCTATAAAAGCCCTAAAATCCCGAAGGTAGCCGCAGTCCAAAGCAATCAAAGCTACTTAGGGATCAAGGTGGTAAGGCCTAAAGGCCTATGGTCTATTTGTATTTTTAACTCGTAGCATGCTTTAACTATTTGATTTTCTAATAAATTGTTTGTATTCTGGTGTGAGGAAGAACATCGGTTGGGACATGGTTCTCACGGTTGGTATATCGATCCAGTGGGATTCCATGGTCGTGACATCCATTCACCGGCTGTGGAATCCATTTGCCGGGACAGTTCGTCTTTCTTGCTTATTTTTTATGCATGCTTTAATTACTGTCCTGACTCACCATTAACTGCTTAAATGATAAAAATAGGTTCTATGTTTAGAATCAAATAAAGCTAGCATACATCATATGTCAAATGATTATGGGCTGATCTCAAGACTGGGCAAAGAGGGGTGCCTAATACCTTCCCCTTATTGTACTTTTGGTTCTTTTACCCGGAATCTCTATCTGTTTTTTTTAGTTTTTATAAACCAGGTGGCGACTCTATTTTGACTGCTATCGTGTGGTGATTTTCCTAGCCATGGGAATATCCACGATCTTCGTCTATGAAGTGGAATTGAATAAAGAGGATGACTGTATGGCGATGCCCTATTTGGGAGGTGTCTACAGTTTTTGCCGACTCTGTTGGGGACTTGAGAGCCATAACCAGAAAATTTGACATACGATTAATTAATGCTTGCTTTATTTAGTTCTTGTATCATATGCGTCGATAGGACAACCTCGTTGAGTTCACCTAATATCCCAACATGTCATAGGCTATGTTAGGGGTTCCAGCAAACTCCACAGTCACTTGTACCTAGTGGTATATCAAAGAGAGGATCACTTGATTGCCGCCTATGATGGGCTGGTGAAAGGATTGGTGTCCTTCGATAACGGAGCACCCTTGAGACTACCCAAACCTTACAAGTGTTAGAGAGCCATAAAACTTATCAAAATAAGACAGGAACTCACAGGTTAAGGAATTTACCTGCATTTAACTTTGAAGTTCTTCCTCACACCTTGTATAAATTGTTATTATAACATTTCTTTCTGTGCAGAAGGGTTGGAATTTTTAGCCCAAATCCTAACCCTATACAGCCAAGCATTGACTTGCAGGTATTCTATTTTAAGCAGGCACGATAGGTAGATCAAGGAAGCAACCACAACTAGTTTTATACTCTTACAACACCCGAAGCTACGCCAAGCAGAAGTCTTTTCAACCATCCCGTCTGTCATCCTCGCCTGTCAAAACACCTCCACCATAATGGTCCCAATCACTTCCTGGGTATTCGTGGTCATCCTCTAAGCAAACTCAATCGTCTACCAATCCCCGAGTTTCACCAAGCTCCTATCCCACTCCTATTTAAAAAATGTTAGACAACGATGCCACTATCATCGATCTCCAAGCTCAAATTGCTGCTTTGCTAGCCGAGAAAGCAGCAAGAGATGCTGAGGACAAGGAAGAAGATGAGAATCCTCATAAAGTGGTGTTGGAAAAAAATCCCGAGTTGGCCAAACAAGTCAAAGAAATCAAGCATGCTCTGGTCCATTTGCAAGGGGATCAAATACTGGATTTTGAAGGACTTTGCCTCTTCCCAGACTCTCAACTGCCTGAGAAATTCAAGATGCCAAATATTGAAAAGTTCAATGGGACTAGAAACCCTACCAGCCATGTTCGCCATGTTATTAACACCTAAAAGCCGATGGGCTTGAGTGATGAGCTCATCGCTCAATTGTTTCAAAGAACTCTCATTGGAATTGCTCTCGATTGGTTTCTCACTTTTGAATTTGTGCACTATCAAACCTGGCCACAAATAGCCAATGCTTTTGTCAAGCAATATGCATACAATGTTCGGATTGAGTTAACCACTCGAGATTTGGAGATGACCAAGCAAGAGTCGAATGAAGACTTTGCTACCTTTGTGGCTAAATGGAGAGAAAAGGCCACTAAGATGAAGAACCGTCCCTCTGAGGAAGATCAAGTGAGGATAGTTGTCAAGAATCTGCAACCCAAATATCTCAGGCATATCTTCAGTCAGGCTCTCACTGATTTCAAATGCCTGCATGCTACTGGACTACAAATTGAGGAAGGAATCAAGCTAGGACTCATTGGGAAAGAAGAAACTCCCCCACCCAATAAAACCTTCCCAAATCGTACATCTCACGCCTCCATAAACACCCTCGACCCAGCCTCGCCTCAAGACCCTTTCCAAGCAAGATCTCCTCGAAACTCGAATCACCCTGACCGCAACTTTGATCCTCTTTACATGACCTTGTCTCAAGCCTCAACCATTCTGAGCTGTCAAGGACATCTTAAACCCTTGAATAAACCACCTCCTCAGCCACCTTACAACCCAAACCATGACCCCAACAAACAGTGTGCCTCTCATCAACACCCTAGGCATAAGACTGATCGCTACATGCGTCTCTGCCGTGACATCCAAGACCTCATTGATAGCCGAGCCATAAAACCTCCACAACCTGATGTGCAAGCCAACCCATTCCCTACTCATAATGCTGAACCACCACCCCGAACTATCAATCTTATAAGCTTACCTCACAACCTCACACATAATCCTAGCTAATACATTGTTCAAATTACCCAAGCCAAGCCACCTTGACCTTCCCAGAGGAGGATGGATGTTTCATGATGGAGGAAGGAGAAAATAGCGAGTTTGACCAATCAAAAGTGATCGATCCCGACATGTCTAACAAAAGTGATGAAGAAGAGCAAGCGAAAGAGGAAAAGCTAAGGAAGTGGGAAGAGCATTCCTGGGCGAAACATAATTTGGAGGATCCAAATATTCCATTTTTAAAGGATGATGATTGGCTACGTATCATGTTTAAGAATAGGAAGAAAGAAAAGGAGAGAGTCATTACGATGAGAAGGCATGCCCGCTTTGAGCCCACCCAAATAGTGGTACCTATCAACCGTCCTAAAATTCCAACGCCTTCTATATGGGAAACGATCAATTTTATAGAAGAAATGGAGGAATTCCAAATGCAACCATAGGGTCAATCCCTACGAAGAATACGACTGCAGCCAATGGGTAGAGGAAGAAGAGGATCTAGATTTCATATGCACAAATCCATTTAGAACGGGAGAAAGTGACCTTGAAGAAATGGAAGGAAAGTATGATGATCCGTTTGATGGGATCTCCTTGACATCACTGTTTAGCCAAATTGAAGTAACTGATCTCCCTTACATCTCCACAGTCAACTAGGAGGAGGAAAAGGAGAGTCAAGGGGCGGAACTCGAGAAAAATAGGGTGGAAACCCAGGCTGATATTTCTATTTGTCGACTGCTCATGTCTCGAAAAAAGGTAGCCACTACACAAGCTTTAGAGATGGATTTGGTTTTAAAGCTCTGTTTGGCAAAGAAGAGGGTAAAGAAGAGTATAAAACTGTGAAAGACAAGCGAAGATAGCCCCAAGATGTTGCGGTAGCTGAGAAGTCATGGCATGGGAAAAAACAATAAACATTACTTTTGTTTTGTTTTTTTTAAATTAAGCTAGGACATATTTTAGGCCCCCGTTTGGGTATTTTATTTCTACTGAAGGAATTCTTGTTTTATCTCCCGCATTATGCTTAATAAATGATTTAGTTCTTGAATTGCAATTGCTATACACTATAATCTCTTTGCCGAAGGAATGGGGAACTTTAAAGAATCTAGCCCATTGTGTCTCAAACAAGAGGGAAAGTAGGGACGAGCTTTAGTTGCTTAGAACAAAGTTTTTGTCAAAACTAAGAAGAAGCATTATCTTTGCAAGAATACTTAGGGTTAGCTTACCCATTATGAAAGTACAAACATTGAGGAGATTCAGAGAAATATCTCCACCAAATTCCTCTCCAAAAAACACAAAAAGCCTTGAGAGATGCTCGTTGGGTAACCAAAGAACCCAAGGAAAAATAAGAGCAAGCCTGCTAGGACAAGAAATCACGAAAACGCAGCCTAGGCAAAAGTTAAGGCATTTGAAGAAAGCCTTGCTAGGGACTCAACCTTTATTAGGTAACCTAGGCAAAATTTGGAGCATGTGAGGAGAAAAACTATGAGTTGAAACCTAACCCTAAAGGTTGTGATCTTGGAATTACGTAAAAGGCCTGATTCCCTTATTGGGATACGTAGGCAATCTCACGTTGAGATATAGCCCAAACGTGTGGAGAGGAGAAAAATGTCAAGAGGTTTGTACCGAATGATAGGTATAGCTAACTTTGTGTATTGAGCTCGCAAAAGATGAGTATGCCCTTTTTCGAGGAACTAACAATAGCATAAGTTACAAGAATTACCATTCAGCCCCTCTGACTTGAAAGTCACGGATACAAGGGGCAAGATACTTCGGAAACCCTGAAGCATGACGAAGAGATTGTTGAACATGGCAAAAGCGAATGAAAGGCATAAATCGAATTCAAGCATGAGAAGGGAGAGAAAAGGGGATGCCACTTGGCTAAAACAAAATCTAGCTTCCTTTAGAAAATGGAAGTAACAACCGTAGGATGGATTCATTGGCCAAGCTATCGAATGTATATCAATCCCTCGACCGTGATATCATTTCCATGGCCGGCATTTCATTTCACACCTATTGAGCAATAGTTTGCTACAAAACTATTTTTAGGATTGGCAACTCTCGTTGCTTGTCCAAAAACAACATATACATGTTCAAACAATTTTAAAAGCCACGTTCTGACTACTGCATGCAGTCCCAAGGCATCTCGGGCATGAAGAGCATTTCTCATTTCCTAAACAAAAAGTTTGATAGCAAAATCATCTTGTTGTGGTTGCTTTCACTCCCTGACTACAGTTTCTACCTATCTCTTTGCTAACTATGTGTAAACAGAGAAAAGAGGAAAAGTCCTAAGATCTAATCACGACGACGTCTCTAAGACGGTCTCTGGGATGAAGACGAGGATTGCTCACTAGTTCCCATATCCTCACCACTGGCAGCAGGAGCTCGTTTACCCTCAAGCTACAAAAAAAGGATAAAAGCGCTCAAATTCAAGCAAGGATACAAAGCAAATGAATATATGGGAAAACCATACCTTGAGGATTTGGCGACGCTGCCTTCGAACTAAGGCCTCCGCATTCTAAAATGCGTTTAGCCATTCCTATACTATGTCAGCAGGCACCTGTGGGGATAATCAACATTGCAAGCATTTAAGCATGGGATACAATGAAGTAGTAGGAACTAGAATGAGGAAGTGGAAACCTAAAAATACCTGCGGAGCTCCGGCCGGTAACGTGTAAAGCTGAGTTGAACAAGGAGTAAGTACCAAACGCTCCTCTTCTCCGTCAACAGAGTGGAAAGAGACAAAGGTAGGGGCCCGTGGCCAAGTAGGAGTAACAACAAGAACAACAGGCAGAGTTAAGAAAAGGCAGCAATACTCCATGTAGTCTCCTGTGTGAAGGAGTAAGCCTGCCCAATCTCTTATCCAAGCATTCTTCAAGTCTTCCTTGGACAATGAAGAGGTAGATCTCATTGACATCAGAGGTGGAGGAGGAACGAACTAAAGAGCTTTAGTACGTGGGTGCCACTGACTTGCCACCTTATCTCCCAAGTACCAGGCTCGGCAAAAAGGGCCCTCAAGGAAGCTACGAGTACGGTCCAGAACTCTGGAACGCGCTAAAGGGGCATCCTCTGGAATGCCACTCTAAGGGTTAAACTAGACCTACAAACAAGGTTAAACCAGCCATAGCCCAGGATATGAAAATCTAAAGATAAGGAATACAAGGGAGAAAAGAGAGCTACCTGATCAACCGTTAGCTGGTCCAAAACTCGCCGCCATTCAGGAATGCTCAAATAGGTGACCCCGGCTTCCGTTGGCCCACACAGCCATCACTCATAGCGAGGACCATAGTTCACATCCTCATGCTTGGTATCAATAGGAAATGAAGGAGATGCTCGAAGGCCTAGAGCTGAAAGATGAGTTAACAAACAGATAATGATTTAATACAGGAAGATATCAGAATAAGAAAGGAAGGAAAGGAAGAAGGATAAACCTCAACCACTCGGTAGTGGCTACTAAGGATGGGACTCTTGTCCCGCGAGCAAACTCCCAAATGACCATAAAGGGTGGCCAATGCAAGTGCCCCCCAATCAAACTCCCTAATAGACTCCCAATGCTGCAAGGGGGCCAAAAACTACGTATGCACTGAATTCTCCTTATTGGCAACTAATGTTTGCCCAAGGAGAAAAAGAAGGAAAGCCCGTGTTAGTTGATCAACACTCACCTGGGTTAGAATGTTGGCCTTCATAAAAGTCTTGCTCAGCCAAGAAATATCAAGGTGACCCTGTAGACACCCTATTCTAGACTGTCCAGATTAGTTTACTTACGGTCTTTGATTCCCCAATGATGAATACGGTCAAGAACATCCCAAGATTGTTGGTATGTTTAAGCTTTGAGCATCCTAAACCTTGTTCAACCCCTTTCGAACTCCATTTCAAACCTTTTGAGCCAGATCCAAATGGCCTCAGCAAAACCCTACTTGCTTACGCCAGTGCTATTCTAGCGTGCGCTGGTGAACTGCCACGTGTCAATCATCGACCGTTGACTCAGTTACCACTGGCGCACGCTAGTATCAAGAGGTCGTATGCTAGTCAAAGCCAATCAAATCATCACTATTCGAGCACGTGCTTGAGACTGCTGTGCCACCTAGTACACAGTTTGATCGGCTGAGAAGTGATTTCGGGCAGGGGATGTTCCCCCACTCTCATACACACCTCCCATCATCTCTCATCTTCATTAAAACATGTGGGAGACCTCCTTCCTAACCAAACCAGCCCTTAACCAGCCTGGTTACACCCCCCTCTCCTCTATATATACCCCCATCGATCACTCTTGCAAAGGGTTACCAAGTTGCAAGGGGTTACTTCTTTCAAGAGCTTTCAAGCCTCCCTTTCCCTTAGTTGTTGGTCTCTTTGCTTTCTCTCCCTCCTCCCATTGAAAGAGAAAGCAAGCAGCCCTTCTATACAACATCCACACTCATACGTTCATCATCCATCTCTCAAGCACCAAGTTCTAGGCTCAAGCCTCCTACCAACCTCAAAACAAAAGGTATATCACCTTTGTGTAGCTCTCTGTTCTGACCCTGAGAGGAGCTAGTGAGGTCCAGGCTAGTAATCAATATTAGCCCTCGCCTCAAGCTGGCCGAATATTAACAGCCATATGAAATGAACAATGGCGCACGCTAGTTCTGACAAGCCGTACGCCAGTAATGGCAGTACATGCACCACTAGCGTGGGGATCATTGATCACCTATTTCTTGCTTATATCTTGCTTTTATCACCTAACAGCATGCTAAGAACCAGTCTACTGCTTTTTGTATTCTAGAACTGTTTAGCCATAGTGATCAATATTTATTCATATCTGCTCTAAAAGGCCTCTGGGATCGTTCTGGTCATGTTCTAGAGCCCAAATGATGCAAAGCCAAGCACTGGATAAAAGGCATAACTGGCGTACAGTCTCCTCCGACCGCCGTACGGTAGTTATGACCAAGCCCAGTGGCTGGCCTTTGCATCTTAGCTTAGTCTTGGCCTCTTATTATGTCCCCACACTGTTTATGAGGTGTTTTGTTCATTTTTTATGGCTTCAAGCCATCTCATCTGTCTGTAATCTGTGTACATGCTGCTATTAAACTGTGTGGTTTGTCTTGGGTGTGTACTGGTCCATTCCAGAGCCCAGAGGGCTGAGAGATATGAGCTGTGAGTTTAAACCTACTGGCGCACGCCAGTCTTGTGGTGAAGTACGCAGGTCATCTCTGTATGCAATGGCCTGGTCCGTGCATACAGGTTTTTTCCTGCGTGCATCACACTAGATCCGTGTGTTCCAGTTTGTTTAAAATGCTCACAGGTGCCTGTTCTCAATCTATATTCATTGGTTCAATCAATCATCCAAAACATTTTGTCACATAAATGCAACTTGTTACAGTTTTTCAAATCCCCATTAACTGTTCCCCTGCCCTAGCTGGCTAAAAAAATGACTAATGAGAGAAAAATGCAAACGTTTTACAAAAATGCCTGAGTAGAGACCGATTTCCGGATTGGGCGAGAGGGGTGCCATAAAACCCTTCCCCTCGTAACCTGGCTCCCGAACATCAGATATCGAAGGTGACGATGGACTGGTCTACGCCTTTTCAAAATCAAACAACGTAGCAAATGTTTCAAGTTCGGTTCCTTGGGTATCTCATCGCTAAAACCCGAGTGGCGACTCTGACTCGCCGCGCTTTTCCAAAAAGGGCCGCACCCAAATTTTTCGTCAAAAAGTTTCCGGGGCGTGTGCCCACAATGGCGATCTTGCTGGGGACTCATTGCATTAATTGATCTTTGACAATTAATACATGAATGAACAATTTTCAAAAGCCTATCAAAACAGTATGCTCTGCGCTGCTAAAGAATGGAATGGTAACGTAACAGGATCTCAGCATCCGACCAATTCAAACTGGGCTTTTATTATTGTTCACTTGTGTAGTTTTCTCCAAGTATTAATTAATAAAAGTGAGCCAAGCTTAAAAGGGTATTTTTCAAAACCTTGCGTTTCTCTCTCATTCAAATCATTCTTTGGTATTTTTCATTTGCATCAATGTTGACTAGCCCCGTTGAGGTGTTTTGGGTAACCGGCACAGTTTACTGGAGCCTGGGGTCCTTGAACGCCCAATAACCTTGGACGATGATGAGTCGGAATACTGTTCGACCGTTGCTTTGCTACACGCATTGCAGCGGGAGGCATACCGCGGCTCTAGTCAGAGGAACCCTCTTAAACCAAAACCGGCCTCTACATGCGTACAAAGCACTATAACCTTCCAACCTAGGATAGGAACCCGTAGGGTAGGATTATTTGTATATAACCCCCGTGAACTTCTTATGTGTTACTGCTTTCCCTATCGCATGCCTGTACATACATTCATACCGTTTTGCGTAGGAGAATGCTAGGGCGGCTTTCAGGTAGTCTCTTTCGAGTCTGTCTTATGCCAATTAGGACGTTGCCTTGAACCGATGAAGAGTCCTGCATCTTAATGGTGCACGTTATCAAATTTTCAAAGTCCTTGGATCAACGAGACTTTGGGAAATGAAGACTTTCTAAGTCCTTGTCTAACACCCGATCGAGGTTTCAAATAGAAAACTAGGAGCAACGGAAAAAATGCTGTGATACTTATTCCATCCAAGTTAAAAATGCTAATCACTTACCGCTCAGGCTTTGGCACAATGCTGCTTACGCCACTTCGGTTATGGTATCACGTCATCTACACCAAGTTATTCCGAACTCCAAAGTTAAAACTTCGAGAACGGAGTAGTCAAAGGCTTAGACTATTTTGACATCTCTTAGTATTAGTCGATTCAAACAAGGATACACTGTCGAAAAGAAATTCGAGGACTCTGGCAGCATTCGAACGTCATGAGACAAACTCATTTCTAGAGTCTAAAAGGACACCGATGACGATGACGATGACGTGCGCATTGCATTTCTTCAAATTCTTTCAAAAGCTTGTTGCAGGAACGCCACTGAGTTCTCATTACTTTGCTGTCCAAAGCTCTAGGCCATCACTCTCATCGATCATCAATCCAAAATGACAGCACAAGCAGAGTTGGCTGAGCTAAAAAGGGCTATAGAGGAGCTAGGTTACAAAATGGACAACAAATGATCATGGTCTAGGGACTGGTTGACCTCTTTACCACCATAGCTCCACGGCCGGATATGGGGCTAATCAAGGAATCCTCTCAAGCTTGCCACACTCCTGCAGTCAGAACCAAGCAGTGCCCGAAGGACAAGTTTAAAGACTTGGCTGAAAGTCATGAAGCCAGGACTCGCCCGAAGGAAAATACAGAATCCTTGTTCAAAGCCAATGCCAAAAGGGAGGATATGTGTGACAAAGAAATCAATTCCAAAGGTAAAAGAGTGCATCATGTGGAAGGCACAGTGATGTGCGGCTGCAAAGCAAGCAAAGGTTCCACTTTGAATCCTCAATCCGGTCGTCGGAACCCTCCAAGGACCTTCTCCCGCTTCTCCACACCTTTGTCCTTGGTTTATGAGAAGCTCCTCTAAGCTGGCTTCCTCAAGTCACTCCTTCCAACTCCTTCACCTCGAACATTTCCGGCATCCTACAATTCAAATGCCGATTGTACTTTCCATCAAATGCCTGGCCATCTCACCGATGCCTGCTTTCACCTTCGACATGAAATTCAAGATCTCATCGATAATGGCACCATTCAAGCTCCACTCCCATCAAAGTCCAAGGTCATGTCCAAATTCATGCCTCAACGCAGTTCCAACCCACGTGTCAGCCAAATATCCATCAGCTCCACTCAAATCAACCCAAGCTCCACCATATTCAATCCTAGCCTCCACATCATCCCAGAAAATCAATCCAAGCCAATCTTGTCTCTCCCGCCCGAACCCGAGGTTAACCTGATGGCCATAGGTGCAATCGAGGTCTTCACTGCCAACACCTGGGTTGACAGTGATGAGGAGCCTACAAAGGAGGAATTCAAGAGGAAACTTAATTAATCAAAGGAGAAAACGGACTTTGGGCCTATTATTCAAGGAGTTCTCTTAAATGGGTCTGGCTGAAGAAGCCGAAGTGCTGTTGCTTGAGCCTGTTTCCTCTAGCTCCCACCTCTCTACAAGGAAGTCAAGGGTAACTATAAAAGTTGCATTTTCAAATCGCATCTATTTTGCATTACCACTTTTGAGTTTGAGTTTGACACAGTGTCTGTCAAGTTGTCTAGGTCTAGCTTTAAGTCGGAGTTTGTGCCTCTTGGCCCTCCATATTGTAGCTTCTATCCTCAATTCGAGTCTTTTTGTTGTACTTGGCAACCCTGAGGGTTTTATGATATGCATTATCCTGCTTCTAAGTACTTTGCTGGCTTTTAATAAACTGTGTCTACCTTGACGACGAAGGGATAGATTTCAATGGGAATCTCCCCAAGGAATGTGTTCCCTCGCCGAAAGGGAAGACGAAAGGCATGCTCAGCCTCTAAAAGAAGAAGCAATTTCTAATAAACTTGAAAGATGAGGTAGACCCCCAGAAGCTTCAAATTGTTTCAGCGCTGTCTCCAAAAGAGCATTGCGCCCGTTCAAACTTGTTCAAAGAATTCAACAAATCTTAGCATGGTCTCACAAAGACACGCCTAGCATTGATCATGAGATAAAGAAGCATTGAATCCCCTGCTACAGGATGCCAAGCCAGAAAATAGAAGCTTAGAAGGCTCCAAGCCTCATACCATGTTCAAAATAGTAACAACAGCATCCCATCAAACGCACATTTAAAAGGTGCAAAAGTGGCCTGGAGCGAGGCATTTCCAAAGCAGTCAGGCCCCTTTCACTATAAAAGTCATTTCATCTGGGGTTGCAGTCAAAAGTCATCGACTTCGACGGTGACGAATTCAATACCGTGGTCAACATGGATCAATTCAAGTGTTGCTTTTTCTTGAAAGAAGCTCGTTGGGCTGAAAACCACAAGGGTGGGCAGTTCCAAGCAAACGTTAGAGCAGCTTGCTAGACCGAGAACCTAAGGAGGTGGTCTAGGCAAAAATAAAAAGGCAAAAAAGTCGAAAGCTCGCTAGACCGAAGACCCGAGTGGCGGTACTAGGCAAAAGTTAGAGCGTAAAATGAGAGGTAAAATACACGAGTGAACCTTGGCCTGAACTACGTTTTGACCTGATTCCTTGGAACGGGATACGTAGGCAGTCTCTCTCTTCGAGACTCAGTCATAATCTATCAACTGGATCCCAAGTTTTGGCCTTGGTGCACCACGTTGGCTGCTTGAACTATGTTTTGACAAATCCTTCTCTGAGGTTCGGTCGCAATCTATCAATTAGATCCAAGGCTTTGGTACATCGCCATAGTGAAGAAGAAAACAAGCTTCATTTGTGCAGAATGGGGGAAAACTTTTCGTCTTTCAATCTTAGTTCAAACTACTTCTTCAATTTCAAAGCTGAGCAAAAGCCTTAAAATAATTTGAAGCATAAAAAATAGAATGAAATGCTACAGGCCCCAATGGGCTCACAGTTTATTCTAATTTAGCGGAGTCTGATGTAAGCAACTGTAGCGGACTTGTAGTCATGCGCACTAGTTTGAGATTCACATGCGTTTGTTCAAAGTTATGTGCATTGGTCTCAAACCTGCGCACGCTTCTTCAATTTGAGCAGCAGTCAGCTACTGCCGCCGACTCATCTTTTACTATCTCAAGTTCAAAGCACCTCGAATATCATTCAAAGGGCTTTTGCCAAGTTTTGTCATACCGTGCAAGTCATGTGGACCTAATGTGACTGCACGGGGGTGTTGGTTTCAGTCCGAGCCTATACGAGTCATCCCTTTGCATTTTTTTGTCCATCTTTGTGGCACTTTTCGAATGTTTTCAGTCTATTTCCCATTCTGGGGCTTTCTTCTCAATTTTGTTTGTTCATACAGGTCATTGTAGATCTATTTGACCTTACGCAAGTGTCAGTTTCACCTGTCGAGGCATATTTGAGTTTTGGCTTATTAATGCCCAAAATTTCATTATTTTCTGTGTGTCTAAGGGTCTGCGTCGTATCCTGGGGCTCTTTCTCCTTTTCATTTGAGCTAGGCGAAACTATACATATATGTGTGGCTATGTGTCGACTCGGCTCGCTTGTCAATGCAAATTAGATATTAGTGGTGGGTTTATGCGCTCTTTCTCAAAAGAGAGTCAACAAACTGAAAAATGCAATTTTTTCTGTTGCTACCCTAACCTCTATCTTCTATCCAAGCAATGGAATCTTGTGAACAACTGGGTACGTCAACCCAAGGCCAAGCAAAGCATATTTATGGGGCACATCCACCCAAGCATCACGGAAGAGGCATACTGGCCCAATGCCGTTACTATGTCAACTGAGGCACACCAGCCCGCTCATTGCCCTGCTATTTTGACACGCAAGCCCGAAACTCAAAAGCAGAAGGCAGTGAAGTAAGGAGACTCAGTGGTAGTCATCAGGCGTCGTCATCCTCTTAGTATCTGCCCTTAGCTTGCGTCTACATTTTCAATTTGTACATGCAATTTAGTACATATCATTGCATATTGTTTATCAAATGTTGAAAACAGGAAAGGTCTATCAAGTGCCAAAGCATGCTTATCCAGTATCGAAAGCAGCAAGTAATCAGGATTTTGGGGGTTCATATCTGGGATCTAGTCACTACTAGAATTGGAGTTAAAGCCGCTGCTCTGGGATAGTGCAATTTTAAAGGGAATGCCACATGCCGTTCTCCCTATCCATTTCTCCATGGCGAATGTCAACCACACAGCCTACTCCACTAGCACCTGGAGCACACTTTGGCGATCAGAACACAATCCAAGGCAGCAATGACTTGTGCTACCCAAATCCAAGTTCACCAACGGCACGTTCATCCTGAAGAATGATCCTCCAGTCTTGTTCAATTCAACGACAACCAGCCATGTCGTCCTTCAAATCAATTCAATCAACGACGACTAGCCATGTCGCCCTTCAAATCAATTCAATCAGCGATGGTCTACCTGTCCTTCAAATTAATTCAATCAACGACAACTAGCCATGTCGTCCTTCAAATCAATTCAATCAACGACGACCAGCCATGTCTTCCTTCAAATCAATTCAATCAGCGATGGTCTACCTGTCCTTCAAATCAATTCAATCAACGACGACCAGCCATGTCATCCTTCAAATCAATTCAATCAATTCAATCAACGACTACCAACCATGTCGTCCTTCAAATCAATTCAATCAATGACGATCAGGCATGTTGTCCTTCAAATCAATTCAATCAGAGACGGTCTACCCGTCCTTCAAATCAATTCAATCAATAATGACCAGCCATGTCGTCCTTCAAATCAATTCAATGAATGACGACTAGCCGTGTCGTCCTTCAAATCAATTCAATCAGTGACGGTCTACCCATCCTTCAAATTAATTCAATCAACGACGATCAGCCATGTCGTACTTCGAATCAATTCAATCAACAACGACTAGCCATGTCGTCCTTCAAATCAATTCAATCAATGACGGTCTACCTATCGTTCAAATCAATTCAATCAACGACGATCAGAATATCGTCCGCTTCAATCAATGGCGATCAGAATATCGTCCGCTTCAATCCATCAATAGGCAGTCAGCCATATCGTCCGTTTCCATCCATCAACAATGATCAGGCATATTGTCGGCTTCCATTCCTCGACGGCATTTAGAATATCGCCCACCGTTCAGCTCAACGGCGGTCAGTCCGTCCAATCAGCAAAACAACTGTCCACTTATCGTAATCCACATCAGTCTACAGTTAGCATAACTTCCTACAGTCTTATTGCTCTTTCTCGGATGGTCTTTGATAAGGAGATTGGCTCTGATTCCCAACGGATGGAATTCAACCTACCTGACACGACCTTCCCGTGATTGTTGGAGTTCTTTATGTCGAAGAAGGTTTAATCCCTAGCGGCAAGAATTTGTGCACAACTGATTATTCCCCAAGAGAGTCCGCCTTGGCCTGCCCTGAACAGATACCTCCACTTCATTCTAGCTTCAAGCGCAGCTTTCAGCAGTCTTATTACTCTGTCTCGGATGGTCTATGATAAGGAGATTGGCTCTGATTCCCAATGATTGGAATTTAACCTACCTAACATGACCTACTCGTGTTTGTTGGAAGTTATGTGTGCCAAGGATAGATTGATCCCCAGCAATGATGGTCCGCCTTCCATCCCAATTCAACAACAGCCTGTCCCGTCCAATTCTGCAGCGACAAACTATTTTGTCCAATTCGACCAACAAACGGCGATTTGCTCGTCCAAATTCCACTTCCATCTCCAGCAACGGTCCATTCATCCACCTCAAATCAACGACAGCTGGTCCTGTCCAGCTCAATAATGGTCCGCCCATTCAGATCAACGACGACCAATTTCAAATCAACGACGGTCTACCCATCCAATTTCAAATCAATGACGATCCGCCCATCCAACTTCAAATCAATGACGGTCTATCCACCCAGTTTCAAACCAAGAAAGTGATAATGATTCGCTTTCAATGGATCATTCTCCAGGAGAGTCCGCTTTTCATAAAGGTCTACTTTGTCCACTGACTCAATCAGTGGCGGTCTACCTGCCCATATTATCCCCAGCAGCGGCAGCCGCTAGTCCAAATTCAACCAATTAGGTTGTTTAAAGTTTCATGTCTACTTTGACCCGTACGTTCTGTTCTGGATAGCCTTGAGAGGGTGAAAAACCTTTGACGTTACTTATACCAAGTCAATATTGCTCCAAGTGTTGTCAAAGGGGGGCTACTGTAGACACCCTATTCTGGATTGTCCAGATTAGTTTACTTATGGTCTTTGATTCCCCAATGATGAATACGGTCAAGAACATCCCAAGATTGTTGGTATGTTTGAGCTTTGAGCGTCCTAAACCTTGTTCAACCCCTTTCGAACTCCATTTCAAACCTTTCGAGCCAGATCCAAATGGCCTCAGCAAAACCCTACTTTCTTACGCCAGTACTGTTCTGGCGTGCGCTGGTGAACTGCCACATGTCAGTCATCGATCGTTCACTCAATTACCACTGGCGCACGCTGGTATCAAGAGGGCGCACGCTGGTCAAAGCCAATCAAAGCATCACTATTCAAGCACGTGCTTGAGACTGCTGTACCACCCAGTACATTGTTTGATCGGCTGAGAAGTGATTTCGGGTAGGGGATGTTCCCGCACTCTCATACACATCTCCCATCATCTTTCATCTACATTAAAACATGTGGGAGACCTCCCTCCTAACCAAACCAGCCCTTAACCAGCCTGGTTACACCCCTCTTTCCTCTATATATACCCCCATCGATCACTCTTGCAAAGGGTTACCAAGTTGCAAGGGGTTACTTCTTTCAAGAGCTTTCAAGCCTTCTCTTCCCTTAGTTGTTGGTCTCTTTGCTTTCTCTCCCTCCTCCTATTGAAAGAGAAAGCAAGCAGCCCCTCTATACAACATCCACACTCATACATTCATCATCCATCTCTCAAGCACCAAGTTAAAGGCTCAAACCTCCTACCAACCTCAAAACAAAAGGTATATCACCTTTGTGTAGCTCTCTGTTCTAACCCTGAGGGGAGCTAGTGAGGTCCAAGCTAGTAATCAATATCAGCCCTGGCCTTAAGCTGGCCAAATATTAGCAGCCGTATGAAATGAACAATGGCGCACGCCAGTTCTGACAAGCCGTACGCCAGTAATGGCAGTACATGCACCACTGGCGTGGGGATCATTGATCACCTATTTCTTGCTTATATCTTGTTTTTATCACCTAACAACATGCTAAGAACCAGTCTACTGCTTTCTGTATTCTAGAACTGTTTAGCCGTAGCGATCAATATTTATTCATATTTGCTCTAGAAGGCCTCTGGGATCCTTCTGGTCATGTTCCAGAGCCCAAATGATGCAAAGCCAAGCACTGGATAAAAGGCGTAATTGGCGTACGGTATCCTCTGACCAGCGTACGGTAGTTATGGCCAAGCCCAGTGGCTGGCCCATGCATCTTAGCTTAGTCTTGACCTCTTATTATGTCCCCACACTGTTTATGGGGTGCTTTGTTCATTTTTTATGGCTTGAAGCCATCTCATCTGTCTGTAATCTGTGTACATGCTACTATTAAACTGTGTGGTTTGTCTTGGGTGTGTACTGGTCCATTCCAGAGCCCAGAGGGTTGAGAGATAGGAGCTGTGAGTTTAAACCTACTGGCGCATGCCAGTCTTGTGGTGAAGTACGCAGGTCATCTCTGTATGCAGTGGCCTGGTCCATGCATACAGGTTTTTTCCTGCGTGCATCACACTGGATCAATGTGTTCCAGTTTGTTTAAAACACTCACAGGTGCCTGTTCTCAATCTATATTCATTGCTTCAATCAATCATCCATGACATTTTTGTCACATAAATGCAACTTGTCACAGTTTTTCAAATCCCCATTAACTGTTCCCCCGCCCTAACTGGCTAAAAAATGACTAATGAGAGAAAAATGCAAACGTTTTACAAAAATGCCTGAGTAGAGACCGATCTCCGGATTGGGCGAGAGAGGTGCCATAAAACCCTTCCCCTCTCGTAACCTTGCTCTAGAACCTCATATCGAAGATGACGATGGACTGGTCTACGCCTTTTCAAAATCAAACAACGTAGCAAACGTTTCAAGTTCGGTTCCTTGGGTATCTCACCGTTAAAACCCGAGTGGCGACTTTGAATCGAAACGTTTCGCCGCGCTTTTCCAAAAAGGGCCGCACCCAAATTTTTCATCAGAAATTTTCCAGGGCGTGTGCCCACAGACCCCGTGAGTGAAGATGAGGCACCTTGCCCAGGAGAGGAGCTCTCGCTACCAAGGCTGAGGGTCAATCCGAAGAGGAGCTCCACCTACTCGTAGGCCGATGAGCAAAGAGAAGTCACCTGGTGTGATCATCATCTCATCGGCAGAGGGGAAGTGAAATATGTTGGTGGTATCCCACCACCTCTCAACCAGCGAGGTCATCAGCGACCAATCAACCTTTGGAAGATTGAGACCCAAAGCGAATGGCTCAAAGCCAGCAGCACGTACCAGTTCTCGAGTCTGCTCTGGCAGTGTCAAGAACCACTTGTGTAACGACCCTGATTTTTGATAAATAAAAATTTTGTTAAATATTTGAATTTTTTTTAATTACTTGAATTTATTTTAAAATTCCTTTTTAATTTCTAATAATCCGTCGTAATTAGATTTTAGTCCTTAAAAATTTTATTTCTTGACTAGAAATCCTACTTGGCAAGTAGAGTTAGATTCTAACCGATTAGTTGGAGGAACCAAACTACCAATTCACTTAGTAACAATTCCCTAACCCTAGATGGACCTTTTTGACCATCTTTGAGCCTTATGAACCCTTCTAAACCTAGTTGAACCTTTTGGACCCTAGGAAGTAATCATTTTATTCCCATGACTAGTCATTCAAGCCCATACCTATCTCCTTTATTTATTTAACCAATGGTTAATAAATGATAGGGGAATTTTTGACCATTGGTTAATAGTAATTAGGTTACCAATAAAGCCTTGATTTGACAATACAAGATCATGGACCAAATCATTACTTTACTTCCAAAAGAAGTAAGCTTAGTCTTGTCAACCTTACTTACCATTAATACACCTTTGACCATTGGACAATAATTGTTAGGGAAAATATTATCCCTTGGACAATGTATATTAGGTTATGCCAATGAATGTATATGCTTGATAAGACAAGTCATACCAAAGAAAGCCATCATTTGGCTTCCAAAAGAAGCAACCTTAGCCTTGCCATGCATGTAACCCTAAGACTAATAGGCCTAGACCTAAATTGGCCACCAAAGTTACTTTCCTAGATTCTCTAAAGTACACATATATGCTTATATATAGGAATATGTACCTCATAGCCTATTATATACATAACTATATAACCTTATATGCCTTCTAGGAAAGTTTTAAACATTTTCTTTTCATTGACTTGTCACTTGAAAAATCATAAACCTTATTCTTTTCCTAGACTTAGTAAGCTAGATATCATAGCCCTAAGTGTGTATATATATATATGAGTAGTACATGGTTCAAGAGAGAGAGAGAAAATCCGAGAGAGAGAAAGAGAGAGGAGAGGCTGAGAGAGAGAGAGAGAGAGTGTGTGTGTGTGTGTGCGCATGCTTTTGGACACTTACACAAGCTAACCTTTTAACTACTCTCACACTCAACCTTAGTACTACTTGACAACCCATTTTTAGGCTTCTTTAAACACAAAACTAGCCAATCATTTTGTTTATTCTTGCAAGCAAGCTTTTCCTAGGACTAGACTAGTCAAAAAGCCTTCATGATCACCTAGGATTTTGCCTAAAATGGGAATGACAAGTGAGGGAAGGCTAGGGATTTGATTAAAGACTTGGTTTGACAAGTCTATGGAGCAAATCCATGGGAGAGAGAGAGAGAGAGAGAGAGAGAGAGAGAGAGAGAGAGAGAGAGAGAGGGCCGGCCAATGGAGGGGAGGGAGAGCCCAAATTTTTGCTATAAATAGCACCCCACTCTTGCCTTAAACTCACACCTTCAAAACCCTCCAACTTCTCTCTAGAAAGTCTTGTATTCTTACTATGTTCTTGCTTATTCTTCCTTGTTCTTGAGTTTCTTCATGAGTTCATCTAGAAACTCATCCTAAGCCGCTACCAAACTGCCACTCGACCACCCTTTTGATCCAAAAAGTTATGTAGTTTAGTCAAGAACAAGTTTCATGAGAAACATTTCTCTTTTGAAGCTATCGGAAGCTCATCATAGGAACTTACTCCGTCCGATGTACTTACTTTTTTCGTAGCCGCCCTACCGCCAAGAACGGTAGATCTTTCCATCCTTATTATCTCTAAGTATAATACCCCTAATCGTTTTCTTAAAAATATAAGGTTATCTGTCGCTCATAATGTTTGGAATGCATGATAGATAACAAACTTATTTTCGCTAATGGAAGTATGAGCATGTTGGAATAATCGACTCTCACTCTAATAAGCATATGTTGTTTTGAACTTCCCACAAAGAAAGAAAGAACGAATTTTGAAGGATAGAAATTTAACGCTTAATTGTAAGCATTCGTATTTTGATCTTATGAATGGTTATGAGAATGCATATATGTTATGTCACACCCTGGATTTCAAACATAATAATAATAACATTTTCAAGGAAAGTCCATCGCAATAATACATCTTAATACCCCGAAATACTTTCCATAATTCATCTGAGAGAACAATCAAGTTTAAAAGTTTACAATAATGGCACTTCGGCCCTAAATTCTTAGACAATAATCCAAAGAGAGTAAGTCAAAAGAATATATTGAAATTTCGATTACATCTCCCAAAGGATTATACAAAATATGCCATGGTAATTCCTCAGTATGTGCTTTCAAAAGTTTTCCAATCAATGCATGCACAACACTCCACGCTACAGCTCTGAATTTATACCTGAAAAGGAAGGGTTGAGCAAACACGTGCCGAGTAGGAAAATCTCTACAAGCCTTGTATGCAAATGAGAAGATTTTGACATAAAAAGAATGAAGTTTGGGACAACAAAAGGGAATGCAATCGAATGCTAACCTCATGTCAAAAACTCAAGACTTAAGGAGTACTTCACTTGCAATTGATCGATCTAGTCAATCCCTTAGTTACCTTTCCCATTTTTCCTTTTTATTCGCACACTCCTCCATTATATGTCTTACATTTCGGGTCTTGTGGACCCCGTACATCTCCCAACGATCCCAAATGATAGATCAAATTACTCTTTCTCCACTAACACGCCGAACAGTGGACTTAAGAAACTTTTCGGGTTTAGGACCCATATACCCAATAATGCGTTCCGGGTACTCGTGACCCCATACATCCATTTAACATTATATGCAAAAGAAATGCAAGGATGATCATAGGATAGGAACATGAACAAGGACATTATGGTAATCAACACTCTTGGCTTAATAACCTCGAAACAACAACTTAACGATCACCGTTTAACTCACACTAGAACCATTCCCACCTTTTATGTGTCCAACACCATCTCTGTAACAACCCTGATTTCTGGTAAATAAAAATTTCGTTAAAAATTTGAATTTTATTTTAATTACTTGGATTTACTTTAGTAATCCGTCGTAAATAGATTTGAGACTTATAAAATTTTATCGGATGATCTAGTCATTTTCTAAAGACAAGTATGCTTATAAAAGCACTTGTATAATTTCCTAGTGAGTAGAATAAAATCTTTAAATTATATCTCTTGACTAGAAATCCTACTTGACAAGTAGAGTTAGTTTCTAATCGATTAAGTTGGAGGAACCGAACTACCAATTCACCTAGTTACAATTCTCTAACCATAGATCAACCTTTGCTCATTGGACAATAGAAGTTAGGAAAACTTTTATTCATTGGACAATAGAAAACCTAGATTTTCTATTAAAAATATTTTGTACTAGATTTGTTGAAGTACTCAAATATAGTTGTATATAGACTTATATTCACATGCCTAAAGGACATTTGATTATTCTAAATATTATTCAAGTATATATTACCTTATTCCTTTTATCCATTGGTCAAAAAATGCAAGGAAAAATATTATCTGTTGGATAATAGAGTCAATCTTCCAACAAGTACTAGGATTTACTAAATAAATCATTTCCTAGATTTTCCATGTGATGATATACTTATATATATATATATATATATGTGTGTGTGTGTGTGTGTGTGTATGTACCTTATAGACTTAATACCCTTAATTTCCTAAGTACACTAGTATATTATTATTAATGGAACATGTGCCTATTAGGTTATTTTAATAAGAATTTTGACCTTTTAATTTTTTATTAGATACTTGGAAATCTTACTAGATTTCATAGTACTATTATATATATACTTGGACATGCGGGTGTGTATATATATATATATATATAATTGTATAATAAGAACATGTGTTTAATAGATTTGTTTATTAGGAAAATCTTGGCCTAGGAAATCTTAAAAGATTATATTGTACCTTAAGTACATTCTTATATATATATATATATATATTAGTTGGATATGGTAGTACATATTTATAAGAGAGAGAGAGAGAGAGAGAGAGAGAGAGAGAAAGAGAAAGGAAGAGAGAGATTGGATTGTACCTTGATCTTCCATGATCTTCTTACATCCTTTCAATCTATGGTAATATATATCTCCAAACAAAATCTATCTTCCAATGTCCTTTTATGTTCTTTTAATCACCAAATCTTGTACAACCCCTCCTTTCCTACACCAATCTTTCCAAAATCAAATCCAAAGTATCAAATCTAGCCATGCAAGCCTAGAACTAGGTGGGTGACGTGCAAGAAACCCTTGACCTAACCCATCAAGCTTGAAAGGTGAAAAAAATCAAAGATAGGAGAGAGAGAGAGAGAGAGAGAGAGAGAGAGAGAGAGAGTATTCGGATGAGAGAGGGGAGGGAGAAGCCTTGGCCTATAAATAGCAAGCCATTTCAAGCTTAAACTCACACCTTCACTCCTTGCTCTAACTTCTCTCTAGAATTTCTAAGCTTTCCAAGTTCCAAAGTTTCAAGTTTCTTGAGTTTTCTTGAAGTTCTTGAGAGCTACCACCAAACCACCTCCAAAAAAACACCCATAGATCTTTAAAGTAGCCTAGTGTAGTTAGCAAAGTTGTTTTTAGGAAGAGAAAATCCATCTCTTTTCCTATCAAAGCACTTCGGAGCCATTATGCCACCGATTCACAAAACCGACGACCGAATCTCAAAACCGACCAACCGCCAAGAAGAACGGTAGAATACCTCTACTTACTACTTTAAATATACGTAGATTATCCTTGCACTCTAACTCTAGGTATATAAGGTTATCTGTCGTAAGAATATAAGGTTATCTGTCGCCTAAAAAGTATATAAGGTTATCTGTTGCTTAATGTTGAAATGCATGATAGTTAACAAATTTAGTTTTGCTATTGGAAGTATGAGTTCTTGTATGGATGAATTGCTCGTATTACTTGTCTTGTTGTTAAGCATAAGTGATTTTTCACTCCAAGGGTTTTCATACATGTGGCGTTATGCTTTAACGTTGTGATTTGAGCGTGCTAAATAATAGAGTTAGATGATCTTGCTAGTTTAGTTTCAAGATTTCAATGAATGATTATGATCTCTTATGTGGAAAATCCTACCGCGGAGTCCATGCATGAAAACGAGACACCATAATTAAAGAAGTTGGAAACATGACACCTAGGGTGTGGTTAATGGAAAAACATGTACTGTAGAATAAAATATTTTTGAAACTACATTATGACCAGTTGTGGTAGCATAATGTGAGTTGTGTGTGTGTGCGCGCGACAATGGGAACCCAGGATGGTGGAACCATTGTGAGGATACTCGGGAACCCGGAACAGCGGAACCGAGGTTGGGTGTGTAGCTTGGTTATCCATGGAGAGGAGCCAATGCAAATGTGTGCCAATGGAAACCCGGAACGGCGAAACCATTGTGAGGAAACTCGAGAACCCGGAAAAGCGGAACCGAGGTTGGGTGTGTTAAAAACTATTTTGGAAATGTTGATTTGGTATATAAAAAATGGTGACACGGTCTACGATGAGTCACGTAGGAGAAACTCAGAAAATCATCGACACTAATGATAGTTTGAATAGTGAATGTGGATGTGTTATTGTTAACTGTCTTGTCGTATATGCATGCACCATGTGGAAATCATTAATTTATAATCTACTGTTTGTAAGCCAAGGGTTAGTAGGTACGGATTATTCTATTGAGCCTTGTAGCTCACGGTGTTAGCTTTAGTGAACCTGACATATTATATTGGTGGCGACGCTGGTATAATGTGTCAGACCTTATAGATGAACAAGGTGAGCTGTACACCTTGGAGGCCTTTGGAGCTGAAGAGCTAGCTAGGATGAAGGAGCAGGCAGAGCTGTAGATAGGAACCCTAGTTTCCTCCCCTTTTGTAATGAAAGTACTTTTATGGAGGTTGCGATGTAATAATGAGCCGAACTAACTTTAAATATTCAATAAAATTGTCTATTTAACGTACCCAAAATTAGGGGCGTTACAATCTCATCGTATATGACTTGAGCCGAAGCTCCTGCTAGGCTAATTATGGGACCCCGATAACCCCCCCCCCCCCCCCCCCCAAGTACCCACCTAGAAGGTTGGGCCTTGAGTATTCAATATGAGCATTAGCTCCTGCCAGGCTAATTATGGGACCCTGATATCCCCTGCTAGGCACCCATCCGTTGATGGGCCTCGAATGTTCTCATTACGTCGATAAGTGTCCAAGAATCTCTTACTCACATAACATGTCATTTCATTTCAGTTATGATTCAAAGGGTATTCAAAGTAAAATCCTACCGAACAAGGGCAATAGAAGCAAAGATTTCCCAATGAACTCGACAAACACGCCTAACCATGTTCTAGGGTGATTTGGAGGTGCTTAAAACAAGCTAGAAGTAAACGGGGTCAAAATGATGAAGTGTGGAACAAAAGCTGAAAACTGTCCATTATGATTTAGTATCGATACAGCAAAACGCCATATCGATACGGAATGCAAATCAGAAATTCTGAAGTTACGATTTTGAAATAGTATTGATACAGCAAAATATCGTATCGATACGGGGACGCTACGAACAGATTTTCTGCAGATTTTCGAAGATTCAACTACCACAATGACAACAACATTCATAGGCACATTACAAGGCTAGAAAACACATCTTTTACATATATTGAGAGGTAGAATCCCTATCTTGAGTATCAAAGCTGAACCCCAACAAGAGATTGAGCCCTAGCTTCCAAAATCGACACCGAGAGTAATATGCCTCCTCCGAGCGCAATCCGGCCCAACCCATGCTCCAAAATGCGTATAGAAGAAGGATTGAAGGTCGGTTCATAAGGGGCTTTGAGTTTTTTTTGGTGAAATTTGGGTGGAGTGAGAGAGGGAGAAAAGCGCCGAGAGAGGGGAGAAAGACCAGGAGTTAGAGAGAGATAGAGAATGGGGAATTTTAATCCCTTACATTCCCCACACACACACATATATACTAGGATACACCCACTAATCACACTTGCACTCCCTCCACTTTCAATCCTTATCATATAAGCCCTAAATCAAATAAATTTCACATTTATTCAATATTTTAATATTAATAAAACGTTTAAACTATTTTTGAAAATACAGGTCTCTACATCTTACCCTCCTTAAATGAATTTCGTCCCCAAAATTTAAGCCAACACACGAGGTCACTTCATTAGGGGTTTTCAGTCCAAAAGTCCGTGCCCACTACACAACACTTCGCATCCACCTATCTTTGTGTCCAAAATGCAAGAAAACCTTATGATACCATAGTTGACTAGCACAACTTTAAATTGAAACAAACACCAAGCTGCAATGGTCGAAGATACATATCAAATTACAAGTTATTATATCCATATGGGCTGTAATCATGTTATCAACCAATTCCGGTTCCATAAACCATATCCATTTGCATCACTTTTCACTGACCATTTCTGGCTCCAAATACGGTGTCCCATCATATAGCGAAATTCATAACATCATAACTTAGTAACCTTGCTAAGCAATACATCATCAACGAGTTCTAAGATTAACTTCTCTATCTCAAAATTTATAAGATCCTCCATATACTCTTATGAGGAAAACAATTTCAATACACATAACCTCTTTTCTCACTTTCCAACTTATTCTCGTTCCCAAGTCTCACACTATTAAAACTCTAATAGTTCTCAATACTAACTCAAGACAAGCTCCCTCGAAAAGACAAACACTAAGCCGATGCCTAGGTGTCCAACACGATGAAGTCTAAACTAAACAACAGCCATTAATTTCCAGTTGTAATTTCCAAAACAAAAGTATAAAGTTGCATGTCACTAGGTAGTTTTGACCATTTTTTTTTGCCACATTGAAACTTCAAGTTTGAACAGTTCAAAATTCCTTGAAATCGATTCATCCATGATGAAATTTCATAAAAAAAAAAAAAAAAAATTTTGCAAAAGAATGCTTATTTTTTAAAGGTATTTCCAATAATCACTCATAAACGCCTCACATGTCATTTTAAAATGCGACAACCTAGATAACATAATATATAACTAGCGATGGGGGCTGACTCCATGTCTGTACCATTTCCATTTTCTAATTGAACTATACAAAGAATCAACTTTCAAAAAAAAAAAAAAAACATCACTCATTTTTAGGAAGATATGAGTTTCAAAGAGGTATCACCATGTCAACTCTCGGAACATAAGTTTACCACTCCATATGTCGCAACATACTTACCCGACTCCCAAATATGAACTCAATTCATGTTTGGTATGTGCTTACAACATCCCAACTAATTTCGCCTAATCGGCATCCTTAAAAGATCAACCAAGCCAGCAGTAATTCCAATAAAGCCATTGTCTAAGACTTGAAGGACATGCAAAGTCATCTCCAAATCATGAGATACAACAAATTAAGGAGTTGAGACTAGAGATTTCAATCGTCGCATAGTGTTACATCTATGTAAAGGATTCGAGCCCATCTACTCAAGTATTGTATTTATATATTTATTTATTTTTATGTTTTTAACTAGGGACAAGTACTCACATATCACATCAGTATCTACTTAGTACCGAATTCAAAGAACAAGTTTAACACATTATGACTACACAACATGTCAAACAAGTAAACTTTAAACTAAATGACAGCACATTTCATACGCAAAATACCCCAATAAATCAACCATACAAATTAATGACTTACACAATACCGAACACATATATGCATTAACAGACTCACTCAGTACCCCACAGACTCACAGAGTATCCGTCATTTCATAATTCATGGCTCTAGAAAGCCCAACAGTAATCACTCTCATTTCAATCTCGTAATATTTTTCACATTTTCTATTCACCCATCAATTGCGAATAATCTCATTCAGTATTTCTAGTCAAGCTAAGTACTTAATATACTTATAATCTTACACGTTATTGCCAACATAACCTACGTACCCTCGGTATTTTTCATCTCTCTGATTCGACAGCATTACAATCTAACAATATCTCATCACCCAAGTACATACACAAAATTTGCACAATGGCTATATCAATAAGCATCCAATACTCTCAAATATCCTTACTCTAAAATTTAGTCACCGGTGTGATCCAATTCAACAGACTTCTCCCTGAATACTCACAAGACTCAAAGGTTTCAAACTACATATTTATACTTCTCACAACACTCTAAGACTTCTACTACCTCATCATTTAAGAATCAATTTCACTCACACCAATAACTTTTAACGGTTCCGCTCACCACACGTTTTACAGCGCACAAGGTTCTTTCTTTCAACTAAGTAGTTATAACGTACGACAACAATTGTAACGCCCCCAAAATTAGGGTACGTAAATGAAGCATTTATTACAT
>BPLS01000514.1:1648672-1699120 GCA_019656275.1 Rhododendron kiyosumense | reverse complement strand
AAATATTTAACGAAATTTTTAACGACCGAAAATCAGGGTCGTTACAACAATATTCTTCAAAGACATTCACCCCTTTTTTTTTGCACAGCCTCGAAAACAACCACCATTCCCATTACCGTCATTGCTATCACTATCACTATCATACCTTAGTCAAACTCAAACCTATCACCTCAATGGCATACCTCAACATATGCTCTCTAGTGTCGGTAGTCTAATCTATATCCTTGAATACACATCATACACGATTCCTACACTCAAATCTTTCAACTCACAACACACTGTTTCTCTACACCTGTCGCCTTCAAAAATTTTACCATTTCAACTTAGGACATCAACTACACTACACTTCATTATTATTCACAACAGTTCTCATTCATTCTTAAATCCTTACATACTTCAAACTTGTTCCTCATCACATAACTAACATCAATCACTCGTCCCAAGTCACGTCGATATAGTTCACCTCAAGTCTTGTCTTCCCTCTCACCAAGCAAAGCCACCACTATTTTCTACCAACCTGCCATATTGACACCACCGCTACATTACCCCAGCAATGACGACAACACCATGACACTTCTCTTTTTCTACAAAGTTTCTATACATAACGATCTATCTTAGGCCTAGAGATTTAACCCGTACGCATAACCCTAGTTTCCAATTGACTTTCCGAGACTTCCATCTAGAAGGGACGGTGATCAAGCGCCTCTTCCAATTGGATCTTATTGGTAGTCGCCTGTGTGTCCATAAAACACATAATGTATCTGACACCGTACCTATAACCCGCATCTTCCTAAATCAACCTCAGATACATATGGCTCCCTATGTGGGTTCAACCCACCTTACCTATACTCACAGTTACTATCTCAATAACTACCATAACGACAACTAACCATAATTAGTATCGCAAAAGGTCATACCTTTCTTCAACATATGTAAGGCACACGCTAAGTCACCTGCTAGTTATGATACATCTCACTCGTTTCTGTAGGGTTCTTGTCACACCTCAACAAGTATTCTCTTTTCTCTTTTCCTCTTCGGTCCTAACAACCATACTATCTTCTAGACGTCTACACTCAACACACCTTACATCACATAAGATTTACTTAGAGCATTTAAAGCTTAACACATAATCCGCGCAATTTAAATAAACACATCAAAAACTTAGTTCATAAATCTTATTATCAGTCCAACACTCCTATTTCATACTAACGGATATCATCTTTCACACGTTGACCTCACCACTACGCATAACCACAATAACAATCGCGGCCTTTCAGATTCTTTCTCGTCTAACATCTCATCTAATAAGGGCACCTTACCACAAATGGCTCAAGACCAAAACTACTATCAGTAACAATAACAATAACAATAACAATGGTCGCAACCATAGCCACTACTAGGAGGTCAAACTTCTGTTTTTCTCAAACACGAGCATCAGCTTTTCACTGTTTCATATAAACATATATAAATGCAATGTCAGTTCCGTGGACACACATCAGTCATGCAAGCACACACATGTTCTTGTTAAAATATGCAATGATTTTTGAACCCATGAGACTAAGTCTCCCCACGGTCTCTAGGTATTCAAACCTAATGCTCTCATACTAAGTTGTCACACCCTGGATTTCAAACATAATAATAATAACATTTTCAAGGAAAGTCCATCGCAATAATACATCATAATACCCCGAAATACTTTCCATAATTCATCTGAGAGAACAATTAAGTTTAAAAGTTTATAATAATGGCACTTCAGCCCCAAATTCTTAGACAATAATCCAAAGAGAGTAAGTCAAAAGAATATATTGAAACTTTGATTACATCTCCCGAAGGATTTTATAAAATATGCCATGGTAATTCCTCAGTATGTGCTTTCAAAAGTTTTCCGATCAATGCATGCACAACACTCCACGCTACAACTCCGAATTTATACCTGAAAAGGAAGGGTTGAGCAAACACGCGCCCAGTAGGAAAATCTCTACAAGCCTTCTATGCAAATGAGAAGATTTTGACATAAAAAGAATGAAGTTCGGGACAACGAAAAGGAATGCAAACAAATGCTAACCTCATGTCAGAAACTCAAGACTTAAGGAATACTTCACTTACAATTGATCGATCTAGTCAATCCCTTAGTTACCTTTCACATTTTTCCTTTTCATTCGCACACTCCTCCGTTATATGTCTTACATTTCGGGTCTAGTGGACCTCGTAGGTCTCCCATCGATCCCAATGTTAGATCAAATAACTCTTTCTCCACTAACATGCCATGTAACGACCCGGATTTTTGACCCAATTTTTTTTAATATAAATTTATATTATTAAATTCCTAATTCAATAATTAATTAGATTGAATAATTAAAATATATTATTATGTGTACAATTGATATTATTTACACTATTGTATAAAATATATATTTATACTTTAGATGTATAAGGAATCGGTGATTGATATTCATCTCTTATCTTTCCTATCTAAACTTTAACTAGAACTCTATTCAAACCAAGTCTCCACTTCCCTCTCAAACTCTACCACCTCCATCTTTATCCTTCAAATTACACCCCACATTTAAAGGATTTTATTTCCCTATTTTATTTCTCTCTCACTCTATACATACACGTGTCCATATACATTCCCACCCTATACATACACGTGTCCATATAAATTCTCAACCTATACATAAACGCGTCCACATACGTTAGAATTAAAGGAACCTCACCAAATGTGGCACTTGTCCCATATCCCTCTTATCATTATCATTATCCCTCTACTTCACTCTCCTTCCCCATTCCATCACTTCCACACTTATCCTCTCACCTTCTTACTACCTTATTCTCTCTCATTATACATACCCACATAAATCCAAAAATTGAATACCAGTATATTATTTCACTCCCAATTCTATTATTGAGTCTAGAATAGAGAGAGAGAGATAGAGAGAGAGAGAGAGAGAGAGAGAGAGAGAGAGAAACAGATCTCCACATAAAGTTCCTCCCCACATCATATTCAGGTTTCCAATCAACCAATACATCACCAAGCATCCACAAACCACCTTCCAATCATTTCGAGTCAGCCCCGAGTCCTGCGTTACCGCCGCTGTCTTTTTCATTTTATCGAAATTGTCCGCAAACTAGCACCCGCTTTTTCGGCTGGATTTAAGGTAGATTAATCTCTATCCTATTCTCTCCTAAGTATATTTAATCCCTGTATATTGATTTTAATCAGTTCTTATGAAGGAAATCGTACCCATGCGTCGAAACCATGAAATCTGAAAATCCTCTGTTTTCCGACGAGTTACTGTTCATAGACGTTAGAACTTTTTAAAATTTATACTAGTATTACACTATGCCCCTTCATGTTGCACTTATGTATGAATCTGACTTTGCATATTATTATTATTATTATTATTATTATTTTCTTCATTTCATTTTATGCTACTAGTGGGTTAACTCGTATTGTATAGAACTGTGAGTCAAACATATTGCATAATTATTTGCTCTCTGTTAAGACTAACGTTTATAGTAATTGGGAATGTTAATAGCTATACTTGTTGTAGGTAAAGTAATGGATATACTTTAATAATTATGTAAAGTGATAAAATAAGAGTTAGGTTTTATGTATAATAAAAGAAAAGAAAGAGATATAAACTTATAAAAAGAAATAATAGAAATGAAAGATTTACGCTAACATAACATCAGGAGGACCGTTGTATTTTTATACGATAATCGGCTATATTTTTTTTTAAAAGAGTATCAATTGAATATTAGAGTTTTACAAATGTAAATTAATTAATTGCACCTTTAGATTTTCATACCGTAAGTTGCCGTAGTGGATCAACTTTATGATTCAATAATTGTACTTTAGTTCTTAAGAAGTTATCCCAGTACGTTATTAAAGCTAAGCCTACAAAATTGTCAATGACACCTTTGAAATTAATGAAAACTATGATTAATTTACTTGTTCAACGAACCTTAAGGGCATCGGCTCAATCATAAAATATTATGTGTTTACTTATTCGCACAATATTATTTGATATGTACTTTTATCTCATTGAAATGTATCATGCTATGAATTGAGCGGTTATTGATTGTATCATGTTTGACGTGCTAGAATGGACTTAGATTCCTCGGTGGTTACGAGTAGAGAATCATGTAGACAATGTTAAGTAAATGGAAAATGGTAAAGTGTTGAAAGTGTGAGTGTGTGGATTGTGATTGGAGCCATGGTGATGGCAAGGGTAACCTATGGGGCCCTGTGTTGAAATGGGTGACCTGCGGGGCCCAGTGATGAGATATGTTGTGACGCTAATGTATGATACGTCATGGGAAGTTTCTCTTCGAGGAAGAGAATGGGTCCCATGAGACGATTGTAGTTAGTGAGACGCTAATGTATGATACGTCATGGGAAGTTTCTCTTTGAGGAAGAGAATGGGTCCCATGAGACGATTGTAGTTAGTGAGACGTTAATGTATGATACGTCATGGGAAGTTTCTCTTGGGAAAGAGAATGGGTCCCATGAGACGGTTATAGTTAGCGTGGGGTAGTGGATGTCCGACCCTAATGTACGATACATCATGGGATGACTCGATCCTCCTGTTATGGTCTTAAGTGAGAACATAATCGGTACATAACTTAGATGCGCTCACCTAGGACCTTGGTGTAGGATAAGCAAGAGGAAGGGTGGACCCATGAGACGGTTGTAGTTAGTGGATGTGGGAGGAAGGATCTCGTGGAGATGATCCTTAGATTTCATGTAAGATGATGGATAGTAAAGAAAAAGATGATGTGCTATTATTCTGTACCTCTCGTTTATTATCAATTGTGATATTATTGTTATTATTAAATGCTAATTGTAGAGTAAGGGGTTGGTAGGATTGGAATTATTATACTGGGTGAATTATCACTCACGGATACGTTTGTATCCTGGTAAATCGTTTGCTTCGGCGATTAATTTGCCAGAGAGTGCAATGTTCAATGGTGAAGCTATTTGACACATGAGGAATATCAAAGGTGAAGACCGAGGATTCTTGAGATCTGTATCAACACTAGAGTCACTCTGAAGATGTTTAAATAAACTATTTGATTCTTTTTGCATTTTTTTTATGTAGATTTTGTTTATCGACAAATAGGGGCCTAGTAGTTTATAAAATTCAGTGTATTTTAGGTTTAATGCTTCCGAAATTCCTTGGAAAATCGGGGCGTTACACGGCGAACAGTTGACTTAAGAAACTTTTCGGGTTTAGGGCCCCATATACCCAACAATGCGTTCCGAGTACTCGTGACCCTGTACATCCATTTAACATTATATGCAAAAGAAATGCAAGGATGATCATAGGATAGGAACATGAATAAGGACAATATGGTAATTAACACTCTTGGTTTAATAACCTCGAAACAACAACTTAACAATCACCGTTTAACTCACACTAGAACCATTCCCACCTTTTATGTGTCCAACACCATCTCATCGTATATGACTTGAGCCGAAGCTCCTACCAGGCTAATTATGGGACGCCGATATCCCCTGCCAAGCACCCATCTAGAAGGTTGGGCCTTGAGTATTCAATATGAACATTACTCCTGCCAGGCTAATTATGGGACCCCGATATCCCCTACCAGGTACCCACCCGTCGATGGGCCCTGAATGTTCTCATTGTGTCGATAAGTGTCCAAGAATCTCGTACTTACATAATGTGTCATTTCAATTTAGTTATGATTCAAAGGGTATTCAAAATAAAATCCTACCGAACAAGGGCAATAGAAGCAAAGATTTCCCAATGAACTCAACAAACACGCCTAACCATGTTCTGGGGTGATTTGGAGGTGCTTAAAACAAGCTAGAAGTGAACGGGGGTCAAAACAATGAAGTATAGAACAAAAGCTGAAAAACTGTCCATTATGATCTGGTATCGATACGGAATGCAAATCAGAAATTCTAAAGTTACGGTTTTGAAATGGTATCAATATAGAGAAACATCGTATCGATACGGGGACGCCACGAGCAAATATTCTGCAGATTTTTGAGGATTCAACTACCACAATCACAACAACATCCATAGGCACAATTACAACGCTAGAAAACACATCTTTTACATATATTGAGAGGTAGAATCCCTACCTCGAGTATCAAAGCTGAACCCCAACGAGAGATCAAGCCTTTACTTCCAAAATCGACACCAAGAGTAATATGCCTCCTCCGAGCTCAATCCGGCCCAACCCATGCTCCAAAATGCGTATAAAAGAAGAATTGAAGTTCGGTTCATATGGGCTTTGAGTTATTTTGGTGAAATTTGGGTGAAGGAGTGAGAGAGGGAGAGAAGTGTCGAGAGACGGGAGAGAGACCGGGAGTTAGAGAGAGAGAGAATGGGGAATTTTAATCCCGTACATTCCCCACACACACATATACATACTAGGATACACCCATTAATCACACTTGCACTCCCTCCACTTTCAATCCTTATCATATAAGCCCCAAATCAAATAAATTTCACATTTATTCAATATTCTAATATTAATAAAACCTTTAAACTATTTCTGAAAATACGGGTCTCTACATGTTACTAGGATTGCTTGCATTACTTGTGGTTGTGTAATAAAGCATAAGTAGTCTCCACTCCAAAGGCATCCGTACATGCGGCGTTATGATTTAAGTAGTGATTTGAGCATGATTAAGAAAATAGAGTTGGATGATCTTGCTAGTTTAATTTCAAGATTTCAATGAATGATATATGATTTCCTACGTGGAAAGTCCTACCACAGAGTCTTGCATGAAAACTAGACATAGAAATTGAGAAGGTAGAAACATGGCACCTAGGGTGTGTTAAAGACAAGACGTGTTTTAAAACCGCAATGTGGCCAGACTTGGTAGCCCATCATGTGGATTTGCGAAAACTACAACGTGGCTGAACTTGGTAGCCCATCATGTGGATTGCGAAAATCGCAATGTGGCCGGAATTGGTAGCCCATTGTGAAGATTGCCAATGGGGCCGGATGTGGTCGCCTCATTGGTAATATGGCTTGGTTATCTGTGGAGAGGAGCTAATGCAAAGTTTTGTGTGCCAATGGGAACCCGGTGCGGCAGAACCATTGTGAGAATACTCGGGAGACTGGAACGGTGGAACCGAGGTTGGGTGTGTTAAAAATGATTTTGGAAATGTTGATTTGGAAAAAGAAAAGTGAAAATGATGACACGATCTACGATTAGTTGCATAGGAGAAACTCTGATTACACGGACACTGACGACGGTTGAATAGTGAATGTGGATGTGTCAGTGTTAACTGTTTTTGTTAAACATGCATGATCTGTATGGAAATCGCTAATTTTATGATCTAATGTTGTAAGTTAAGGGTTAGTGGGTTTAGATTATTCTATTGAGCTCTTGTAGCTCATGGTTTGGTGACCCTGACATATTATATCGGTGGCGACGCTGGTATAATGTGTCAAACTTTGTAGATGAACAGGGTGAATTCTACACCTTGGAGGCTTTCGGAGCCGAGGAGCTGGCTAGGATGGAGGAGCAGGTGGAGTAGTAGTAGTTAGGAACCCTAGTTATTCCCCCTATGTTGAATAAATGTACTCTTGTGAGAGTTATGCTGTAATAATGAGCCAGACTCTATTTAAAGTTTTCAATAAAATTGTTTATTTAACGTTCCCAAAATTCGGGGCATTACAACTTGGTATCATAGCTTTAGGTTCAAAACTTCGGCCATGGGTAGAATGGGTAGAACCATAAGATAGATTGACCGTTGCACAATTGGGAATTGAGTTTAAGTTTACTGTCCCAAATTGGGTGGAATTCTGGCAAAACAATCTTCAGATTGAAACAAGGCGCGGAATTGGCAGTACCGCCGAGCTGGGAATTCCCGAAAATTTGGATGATGACTTAAATCAAGAAGTGAATGTGGAACCTAGAAGGTCGCCTGTGTGTTAATAAAACTCTATCTTATAACGTTCCTAATTGAGGTTTAAAACTTTTCCTTGTAGAAGAACCACTTGGATCACCTAGTCGACCTGTTGGTGGAAGCTCGTCAACTCAAAATCGCCATTGAATCTATGAACACTCAACTAGTGGAAAATGTCGACTTCATTGCTGTTGTACTCGCAGAAAAACGAGATTTCATGAGGGTGCAGTAGAATACCCCTATTCCCATGGAGGTGGACCTTTGGTTTCTTGAAATGCTCCCAATCTTGTGTGCCTTCTATGGATTCTTTGGTGCCTTACCCCCGATGGAGAACTTTAAGGTTGGAGTTAAAGAGGAAGAAGTCAATGGTGATAAGGACACCAATGAGGCAACCAAGGAGGAAAACCTATTAAGCAAAGAGAATCTCAAGGAGGGCGAGAACCCCAAAAGCCAAGGAAACCAATCCGGTGTACCTTAGATAAAGCTAGTAACAACTATAATCCTTCGGGATGTAGGATGTTGGAAAAAAAAAATAGGATCACCGCTGTCTGTTTAAAAAATTCCCCAAGTTGTACCCTTCCCATGTTGATAATAAAAGGCTTATTTCAGTTACTACTTATTCTTATAAGTTTCTTGATCACTGTTTATGTATACACTTACCCTTATCCCTACTTGCCATTGTAGTAGAACTCTATGCTTATGATTGTAGTTTTTGGCTCATCTATAAAAAGTTTACTTTTATTAAAAGAGTACTGTTGCATACTACATGATAAATTGCTTTTAACCTAGAAAGACACACCATTTGCAAAAGGAAATTTGTTTAAGTAGACTAAAACCCCCTTTAAAAAATTTACTTGTAGATGGTGAACCGACCGAGCGGACTAGGATACGAAAATGGAGAATCCTCTAACGCGAACCCTGAACTAGCCCAAATCATGCAAGCATTCATCACCACCCTGAACACTAACCGCCAAAACCAAAACCCCGACAATGGACCTATGACCCGAACCCGAGCGATGAACGAGTTTTGCAAACGCCGACCCTCGACCTTCCACAGAGACACCAATCTTGTCCTGGCTGAGACATGGCTAAACAAAGTCAAAATGATCCTCAGAACCTTGGGAATTACCGGTGTGGGCTTACCAAAGCCCAAGATGGGCCTTTTCGGAGGCCATCCCCTGTCGTGCGCTCGTTTTGAAAAATTGAAGAGTCGCCATCCGGGTTTTTGTAAAATGGTTTGTTACCCGAGAAAACCTGGAACTTGAAAATGATATTTGAATTGAAAAAAAAACGAGAGATTGGATTCGGAAGCCAGGTTACGAGAGGGGAAGGTTTTATTTAGAAAAGCACCCCCCTCGCCCGATAAATCGGTCTTTACTAATATTTGTGGGATTTTTGAAAATCTTTTCATTGCTTAAATTTTTAATGTCACAAAAGCAGTTTATAGCATATAAGCAGTTCAAATAACATTAGTACCAACATACAATAAATATAAACAGGCAGGGTGAACACATTAAGATAGTTGCAGAAATATGGCATGCTGTCCCACGAAGACTCAACCGTACGGTAGACAATGTGTGCCGTGCGGTAGATATTTGTACCGTACGGTACACATTCCGTAGTAAGTTTTTGCATAGAAAACAGTTATAACATGTGGAAAATTTCGTTTTAACAAATATAAATACTAATTATCATGCTTTAGTTTATCTTACAATAGGAAATAAGGGATTTTTATTCCACAAAATATATTACCGTACGGTAGATGTATGAACCGTACGGTACATGATCTTTGTGGTCAGAAAATTATAGTGGATTAACAGGATGTTCAGAGACCTAAAAAAAGGCATGTAAGCTTATGTATTTAAGTAGAGAATTCTTATGTCAAAACGTAACTGATGCAATTTTTTTCAAAACGAAGCATAGCGGGTGTTATCTAAAACAGAACATGAATTTTAAAACATAATATGAAAAAGCATGGTATCTTATATCAGACCATAAAGTGAAGAAGAAATTTGTAAACAAGGTAAATGTTCCCTGGGAAACATCTACCGTACGGTGGATGTATGTCCCGTACGGTAGAGTTATATGGGATTCAGAACTTTTATTTCAAGCATTGGACAATTTGGGCGCAGGAGTGGTACGGGGAACCAACCTGAACCTTCTTTGTTCCCCTCAAAGTATAAGGACAGAAAATTATACCTTTTCTTGGAATGAATCTTTCGTTTTGGAAAATGGCAGTGATTGAGAGAGCCCTCTGGTATGAATTGAAACTGTTGTTGGTGAAAGGAAATGAGCGAGAAAACTTTAGAACATTTTCAGTGTAAAATGATCCTTTTTCAGTGCAATTTTCAGAGAGATTTTTTGTGTGTTTTTCATTCAAAACCCTAGGGTATTTATAGAAGATTTTTCAGTTGGTTCAGCTTGATCTTCAAGCATCAACCGGTCTTCTGTAGACCTACGCCGGCCAGGGAAGGCTACAGACCAGGCTATGATGGCCTAAGATGCCTTGCCGAAATCCTGGAAAAGTTATTACAAGTACCGATGTACCGTACGGCAGACGTATCTACCGTACGGTGGAGTTTTATGTACCGTGCAGTGGATATCACAACCGCCCTAACTGCAAGGCGGTTGGGATGACGTAAGTGTCCCGTACGGTGGAGTTTCTGCCGTACGGTAGAGTGGACTTTTTGTTGACTTTTTGAAAGATTCATTCCGGAATGGTGTTTGTTTAATTTAAAATCTTTTTATCATCATCGGGGACTTAAAAGATATCGAAGCGTCCAAATTGGGGTGTCTACAGATGCCCTTCTTTGACGAGGCTCGTCAACCATTGATTCGTTCTGAGTCGCATCAAATACATAGACCACCCAATTTAAATATCTAAGTATCCTTTAAGCAGAAAATACCTTGCAAAATATAAAGCCAAGTGGTCGCGCTCTTCCGAGCTGCCTACGTACCCCGATGTAGGGATCAGACCTGCGTAGTTCATGGGGGCAAAAATGTGATAGAATATGATACAGATAATGTCACAAATTGAACCTAAAATGCATAGGAGTGCAAACTTTAACAAGATCATGCTCATTCATGAAATGTAGTTTTAGCAGGGCTGTCTGATGTTATAATGGAAGGAGTGTAGTCTTAGCAAGGCTGTCTACACTATTTGATGGAAATTTGATTGAAGTTCGTTGAGGATACGATCTCAACAAGCTTTTTGAATAGATGGTTATTGAGGATAGATCTCAATAAACCATTTAAAAACATGGTTGTTAAGAATGAGATCTCAACAAAACATAATTGATACAAAATGTAAACTTAGCAAGGCTGTTCACATTATTTGGGGGTAATTGATTGATAATTGTTGGAGATACAATCCAAACAAAATTCTCAAAGAATTTTTGAGAAATGACTATTGAGAGCGAGATTTTCCACGATAGAAATTTTTGAACAAGTATAGATTGGTACAGCACCAATTTTAAGAAATAAACCATGAGGGGTCAAGAAATTTGAATTCAAAAATTGAGTTTTGAATTGCACATATGTACCGTACGGTAGATTTTGTACCGTGCGGTGGTGACGTTTGAGATGTGTACCATACGGGACATGTTTCTACCGTACGGTAGAGGGAGTTATGAGACATAAATATTAGAACCGTTTCAGTCGGATGATATTCAAAATTTCAAACTCTTTTCTTTTTTCTCCTTCTCCCGATTCCTCTTCAACCCTAGATTTTCAATTCTTCAATTTCGGGCCATGGATCGTGATGGGGATAACACGGGTGAAGCCCCAAGCGGTGGTGACGGTGCAGTGGTGCAGGCAACCGAGCTTGGTTCGGTTCCAGAGGTCCCAAATGGAGATTGGAGCTGGGGTTTTGTTGAGTTGTTTTATGATGGGGTCTTTTTCGGGAGGGGCTATTTGTGTAGGCAAGGTTTGGGTGGGTTTGGGCTGGATAGGTTTCGGTTCGGTCTGGATAAGTTCAGATTGGATAATTTCACCCCAAAAGTCATTGTCTTGAGTTTGAGAAGGTTGGTTTGGGTTTCTATTTTGGAGACGGTCAGGTTGGTACACTCGGCCACTTCGGGTTAAGCGGCTCACAGTTTCATTCCACAGGCCTTGGTTACTTCCCCATATATCCTCACCAACTTTGCGTTTCCCTTTCTTGATTTCTTCCATCTTTTGTTTCATATCGGGATCTTCTATCCATACATCTTCCAAATTTTCTTTGGCCTTACGTTTGTTGATGTCAACAGCTTCCATCCTCTTGCTTAACCCATCTATGGCACTATCCATCCAGAAAGAATCATTTATTATGGCTTTGTTGACTGTCCAAACTTCACCATTCCCAACTTGAATATCCATTTCCTCGTCTTCATCCCAGAAGTTATCAAAAAGAGTATGTTCCAACATTGCAACATCGGGCTGCGGGTGAAAAGGTGTAGCTGGCCGTGGAAGAGACTCTCCAATAATGTACGCCTGAGGGAACCAATCAGTATCCTCAAAAACCGTTTCAACCATAGGTTGACCAGGGTTATTCTGCAAAGGTAGTGTAACTTCACCAAAAGGGCTCATGTCCCCTATTTCACCTTCTTGCTTATATCCTTCGGGTGTTTGAATGAATTGGTTAGTGTCAAATGTAGCATACTCCTCATGGCCCGGGTGATAAGAATTTTCGAAGGGACCACGGCTGGACTCGTCGAAGGCCATGGAGGATACAAAGCTATGCAATTCTTTGTCCATTTTCTCTTCTTCTATTACAGGCTCTAGTTCTTGAAATAATCCGTAAAGAGAATATCCATCCAACGGGTTGGTTGGAAATGACTCCCAATTCTGTACGAAATCACCCAAATTCTCATTATCTTCGATTGGTTCACCTCCCATTAAAAACTCCACAGTTTCTCCCTCAGTCCAGCCTTCCATCAAGTGCTTATTTTCTATTTCAAAGCTTTTCAAGAACAGTACCTCGGGCTCTTCAGATATATAAACAATCGGCTTAGGCTCAGTAGCGGGCACAATCAATTTGCTTGGATCTGAGTTACACTCTTTTCCAAACATATTCATGGCTTGATGCTGCCTATTTATTTCATTGAGTGACAGCCGTGTTTCATGTCCAAAAAGGTGTGACAAAGAGAATGTGTCCAAGGGATCATCCTTCTCTATCAATTGGTATTCCGTTGGCTCAACATTCCATTCAATTTCAACAAACCGTTCACAAAACTGAACATTTCCAAAGAAATCCTCCAAGTTTTCAGGTGGTTGGCCAAATGGCCGCTGGCTAGTTTGGTCATAAGCAAGCTCACATTCATAATTGGCAAAAAGGAGAGGCAATGTGACATAATCCAATGTGTTAGTTTCTTCCAACATCTGCTATTCATTAGGTGTTGGAATCCATTCCCACTCTTCTTGTCACGCCCTCGATTTTCAACATAATTAAATAATACATTTTAATAAAAGAACCTCGAGTAACGTAAATAATACCCAAAAGAGTTCCCAACTGTTTAACTTTACAAGCAAGTTCCCATAGTTACAGAAATACAACCTTGGCACTACGGCCGAAATTAACTTAGATGCAAATACAACACGTTCAGAACACTACAAACTTTAGTCAAAAGATAATTCAAGAGTTAATTAGTTACAAAACCATCTTTGGCCAAAAGAAAATTTATTACAAAGATAACTAAGTAACTAAATAAAATTTAGTCTCCAAAAGTCTTCATGTACAAGCACACCATCGCATGCAGCCTACTGTCCAACATTCGAACCTGAAAAGAAGGATTTTGTTGAGCTACACTAGCCCAGTAGGAAAATCCTTACCAAATTTATATGTAAACATGATGACAAGTGCAAACAAAGAGAATTTGGAAATATAGCTCAGTAGACGATAACCAATCAATTTGCAAATGAACCCTTAACAAAATCGAATGCATGAACCATACGATGCTAACCCTCTAACAATCCCAACTCGACTTGCTAACCCAAAATTCCACCATCGGTATTTCCACCACTTGCGTTACCGGAATAACACCATAAGGATTACCGTGTTACCACCACTTGCGTCACGGTGATCTCTAACGATTCGGGTTACCGTATTACCACCACTTGCGTTACGAAACCCTTTAAGTCTCCGTATTACCACCACTTGCGTTACGGGACTTCCTATCCCCTCTTCCGACCCAAAATCAACTATTTCTCATACAACACACAAACTAGGACTCCCCCATGAACACATTCTTAGATAGAACATCTTACGCTATTCCAACATCGTCACAAATGCACCACAAACGATCACAAATACCAACAATCTGTAAAATGCACCTTAACAACATTTAACTAAGTCAAATCTTATCCGATTCTTACTAACGGAAATTCAACGGATCTAGGAATACATCGAGCCATCATAGGAAGTCAATTAGACGAGCTTGAGATAGTTTTGGAGGTGTCCAAGAGGGTTTAGAAGTGATTGGAGGTCAAAACAATCAACGAAGAAGCAAAAGGTACAAAACTGGAGTTAAGCTCACTGTATCGATACGCGCTTAATCCGTATCGATACAATACTCTCTGACCAAAAGATAAGCTAATGGTATCGATACGGCCTTAATCCGTATCGATACCACGGGGCTTCGGGTAGAACTTTCAGCAGATTTTCAGACACGCTTTACAACCCAAATCCGACAATCAAGGGCACGATTCTACACCAAATCAACGTATAAACATATAAAAGAAGTAAAGAAGTCCCTACCTCACATCAATGGCCGAGATTCAAGCGTTTTTGAACGAGCCCTAACCTCTCGAACTCCGAAACTTCGATTTAGGCTCGACCCAAGGAAATACAAGCGCAAGAACATGATTGCAAGGCCGGAGGGAGGTTGTTTCTTGAAGATTTTGGGAGATTGAGTGGAGTTTTGGGTGAGAGGAGAAGAGAGAGAAAGAGAGTCGGATGAGAGGGAGAGAGAGAGAGAGAACGGATGAGAGAGAGAGGAGGTGAAAATATAATCTCCTACACCTAACACTCACCCCTTATATACCCACATATCTTTAAATCACACACACACACCCTCAACTCTCTATTCTTTCATTCTAGCCCTCAATCCAAAATATCCACCAATTAATCCATATTTTCTCAATTAGGCATTTAATAAACATTTCAAAAAATCAAAATTATTCGGGTCTCTACACTTCTTCATTGTCATGATCCGTGTGGTCAACATAGGCCATTAACCAGTCATCATTGATTTGGAGGACGCCCATGATCTCATTTTCAGGCTCGGGTTGATTCTGAGCGTGAAGTTCCACAGCCTCTCTTTCTAGCCATTCGTCCACAAGATCCCCCCATTCGATCATCCATTCATACTTCATATCCTCGAGAAAATTGACTTTGCTATCATTGGGTACTTGCACAACGGGTCTTGGGTCAGTTTCGGGGACAATGTAATGGTTGGGGTTGAAGTTTGTGGGGTTGAGGTCATTTTGAGTAGGGCTTAAGGTAATGTGGCTGATTTGGTTGTTGGGTTTGTGTTCGGGCATTGGGTTAGCAACGGTGCTAGGTTTTCGTGGAATTGGGAGGGTTTCATTGTCAATAAGGTCTTGGATTTGATGTCGGAGGCGGAAGCAATTATTGGTATATTGACCGGGCATTTGGTGGTAGTCACAAAAGGCTTTTGGGTTGTGGTTAGCAGGGAGTTCTTTGGGTAGTTCACGAGGTTCAAGGGGTTTGATGAGTTTCTTTTCGAGGAGTTTTTGGTAGACAGAGGACAAAGGATTGGAAAATTGGTGGAATTGTCTTCTAGGCTTATTCGGCTGGGCATTTATTTGGTTGACTGGTTTGGTTTCATTTGGCTTCTGGTTGTTGGAGTTAGAGCTGGAGTTGGAGCTGGACGGGTTTTGGTAGTTGCTTCCAAATAGGGTACTACTGTTGCCAGAGTAGACCCTTTTGTTTTTGGTTTCGGTTTTTTTCAGTTTTTTCAAAGATTCCCAAGCGAAGTGCGTCCTCGACAGCAAGTCCAGCCTCATAGAAAGTCTTAAAATCAGCAGTGGTTTGAAACACCACTAGATGCCTGGCAAAATCAGGTGCCAAATTTCTAGTAATGATTCTCATTTGCTCTTTATCAGATGGTTGATCGATCATTTGAGAAGCTTTTCCTCTCCACCTTTTGACAAAATCAGCAAAAAACTCGTTTGACTCCATTTTGGTAGATTCCAGTTCTCTCATAGTCATTTCCAGCTGAATGTTATAATTGTAATGAGCAATGAAGGCTGCCCCAATATCATCCCAACTCTTCTTCCTTGAATCATCCAAAGCAAGAAACCACCGAAGGGCAGGCCCCTTAAGTGTTTGCTGGAACATTTGCACCATTGCATCTTTTTCAATTTCGTACATGGACAGAGTGCCCACGTATGTTTGTAAATGAGCCTTTGGATCCTCGGTACCATCAAATTTCTCCCAGTCAATAGGTTTGAAACGATCAGGCAGCTTAGCATTTGGGAACAAGCACAATTTCTCCATACCAGTGACAGCCACTTTTTCTTGCTTCTTGACAGATTCCTCCAACTTGATGAGCTTGGCCATTACCGCATCCGTAGTAGTGGGTTTCTTTTGAACCATGATCATCAACTGGGAAATTTAGTTGTCGTATCATTCCGCTTGCTCCGCCATTGCCTCTTTAAGGATTTCAAGTTCGGTCTTTTCCCCTGTTTCTGATACTTTAACTTCTATTTCTGGACCTTTTGACATTTCTGACTGAACTGGCACAGATTCTAACCTTGTCAATCGCTTTTCGGATCGAGTCCAACTGAGTACGTAATGCTACCTTCTCCTTGGACCAATTGCTTAGAACTTCTAGTAAAGACAAAAGGACGAATTTTAGTAATCCATGATTTTACCTAATTTCTTTAAATGAGATTATAATATCGTTACTTGAGATGATCGCAAGCTTAACAGAATTGCCTTAATCCTCAGTCGTTCGATAATGTATCCTTTATAGGGAGCATTTAAAACCTTGTTAAGCCAGAAAAAATCATTGTCAATAACTTTGAATAGACTTGAAACTTGATTACTAGGAGTTAGGTCCTAGTGGGTTAATTTTGAAAAGTTAGTCATTAGGAGTTTGGTTTTAATGAACTAACTTATGGTTGAAAAAGCCATTGAGACTTTTTTTTTTTTTTAATGATTTGAAAAGGAACTGATTATTGGAAATTGAGTTCCAACAATTAAATTTCAAATTTTGAAAGAAAATTAGTTATTAAGGATAAGGCCTTAAAGTACTAATTTTAACTTGAAAAGGCTAGTCATTGAGGGTCAGAACCCCAACGAGCTAGTTTAATTTGGAAATTATCGACAAAATGATGTTTATGGCTTGATTTTGGTTTTCCCAAGTTTCATTGCTCCTAAGGACTCAAAACATGCATTATCCATCATGCATGACTCTTCATTGGTTAAGGTAATTCTTTTAAGCTTGATAGGGCTGATAACCTAGGGTCAAGCTAGCATGCGGATGTAGTATAACGACAGCATACAAGGAAAGCATTGAAACACATAGGCAAGATGCAAGGAAAGCGGTAAACACGTAAACAAGATATATCATGTAATCCTAACGTGAGGGCCCTGTCCTAGCTTTGGCAAAAGTTTTATGTTTTTGCTATATGCAGAAGGCTGGTTTTGGTTCAGAGGGTTTCCCCAGACTAGAGTAAATAATTTGCCTCCCTATTGCCAAGTGTACTGCATGGCAACGGTCAAATGGCAGGCTGACTCATCATCGTCCAAGGTTGCCGAGCATTTCGGGATGTCCTAGCACCGGCAAGCTGGGTAGGGTATCCAAAACGTAGCAGCGGGGCTATCCAACATCGATGCCCATGCAATGCAAAACTTTAAGCAATGATATGAAAAATCCCACAAATCTTTTCAAGCTTGGCTCTCAAATTAAATCATATTTTAAAGAACAATTAAACAAATGAAATAACCAAAAAGTCCCAGGCCGGGTGGTCAGGCAAAGCCCTGTTAGAATCACCACACCTTTCTTAGACAACGCGAAGCTTATCTTTTTGATAGACTTTTGAGATGGGTTATTTTCACAAGTGTCCTAATTCTTCAAAATATAAATTAATATTGTCCCCAGCAGAGTCGCCACTGTGGGCTTACCAAAGCCCGAGATGGGCCTTTTCGGAGGCCATCCCCTTTCGTGCGCTCGTTTTGAAAAATTGAAGAGTCGCCATCCGGGTTTTTGTAAAATGGTTTGTTACCCGAGAAAACCTGGATTGAATTGAAAAATAAACGAGAGATTGGATTCGGAAGCCAGGTTACGAGAGGGGAAGGTTTTATTTAGAAAAGCACCCCCCTCGCCCGATAAATCGGTCTTTACTAATATTTGTGGGATTTTTGAAAATCTTTTCATTGCTTAAATTTTTAATGTCACAAAAGCAGTTTATAGCATATAAGCAGTTCAAATAACATTAGTACCAGCATACAATAAATATAAACAGGCAGGGTGAACACATTAAGATAATTGGAGAAATATGGCATGCTGTCCCACAAAGACTCAACCGTATGGTAGACAATGTGTGCCGTCCGGTAGATATTTGTACCGTATGGTACACATTCCGTAGTAAGTTTTTGCACAGAAAACAGTTATAACATGTGGAAAATTTTGTTTTAACAAATATAAATACTGATTATCATGCTTTAGTTTATCTTACAACAGGAAATAAGGGATTTTTATCCCACAAAATATATTACCGTACGGTAGATGTATGAACCGTACGGTACATGATCTTTGTGGTCAGAAAATTATAGTGGATTAACAGGATGTTCAGAGACCTAAAAAAAGGCATGTAAGCTTATGTATTTAAGTAGAGAATTCTTATGTCAAAACGTAACTGATGCAATTTTTTACAAAATGAAGCATAGCTGGTGTTATCTGAAACAGAACATGAATTTTAAAACATAATATGAAAAAGCATGGTATCTTATATCAGACCATAAAGTGAAGAAGAAATTTGTAAACAAGGTAAATGTTCCCTGGGAAACATCTACCGTACGGTGGATGTATGTCCCGTACGGTAGAGTTATACGGGATTCAGAACTTTTATTTCAAGCATTGGACAATCTGGGCCCAGGAGTGGTACGGGGAACCAACCTGAACCTTCTTTGTTCCCTTCAGAGTATAAGGACAGAAAATTATACCTTTTCTTGGAATGAATCTTTCGTTTTGGAAAATGGTAGTGATTGAGAGAGCCCTTTGATATGAATTGAAACTGTCGTTGGTGAAAGGAAATGAAGGGGAAAACTTTAGAACATTTTCAGTGTAAAATGATCCTTTTTCAGTGCAATTTTCAGAGAGATTTTTCGTGTGTTTTTCAATCAAAACCCTAGGGTATTTATAGAAGATTTTTCAGTTGGTTCAGCTTGGTCTTCAATCATCAACCGGTCTTCTGTAGACCTACGCCGGCAAGGGAAGGCTACAAACCAGGCTATGATGGCCTAAGATGCCTTGCTGAAATCCTGGAAAAGTTATTGCAAGTACCGATGTACCGTACGGCAGACGTATCTACCGTACGATGGAGTTTTATGTACCGTGCGGTGGATATCACAACCGCCCTAACTGCAAGGCGGTTTGGATGACATAAGTGTCCCGTACGGGGGAGTTTCTGCCGTACGGTAGAGTGGACTTTTTGTTGACTTTTTGAAAGATTCATTCCGGAATGGTATTTGTTTAATTTAAAATCCTTTTATCATCATCGGGGACTTAAAAGATATCGAAGCGTCCAAATTGGGGTGTCTACAACCGGGGACGAAGATCGAATGGCCCTAGCCACTTACTAGTTCAAGGGTGAAACCCGCTATTGGTGGGACTTGATGGAGGCAACCCATGACGTTGGTACCATGACTTTTGACGAGTTCGAGACCCTGTTTCTTGACAAGTATTTTCCCATGCCCCTTCGTCTAGCCAAGGAAGAGGAATTCCTGAACTTGAAACAAGGGACAACGACCGTTACCCAATACGTGGCCAAGTTTGAGGAACTATCTCGTTACGCCCAAACTGCTATCGCAACCAAAGACAAGAAGGCAAGAAGGTTCGAATGGGGGCTGACAATTGCTCGAAGGGCCATTGTGGCTCAAGCCTTTACCACCTACACCGAGGTCGTGAAGTGTGCTCTTCGGCTAAAGAGTGAGGAGACAGACTTCAAAACTCGATGGAGGAAGGCGATAGGTAACATTGGCGGACCGATCCAAACCCAACCACCCAACAACAACCGTGGGCCCTATCCTATCGAACCATCTAACCCACCTCAAAACAACCAGCCCTGGAGGACTGCTACATCTGGATGCGGCGAATCACAGAGGGGCAATCGAGACCTAGTAACAGTTAGATGTTACAATTGTCAGGCTATGGGCCATTATAGCCGCCAATGCCCGTAACATCAGAAGGAGGGGAATGGGAACTTTGGAAATCAGAAAGCTCAACAACCTGGACAGGCCGGTTTTGTGAATCAAAACCCTAGAGGCCCATAACAGTAGCAAAATGGGCAAAACAAGAAAAAGCAGCCCATGGGATACCTGCAAAGCACTGAAGGGCGTATCTTTGCACTACAAACTGAGGCACAGGAGCAGGATCCCTCTGTGACCCAAGGTACGCTACAATAGTACCTGCATACAAGCTTTGTTTGAATCTGGAGCATTGCATTCCTTTATATTTATTGCCTGCGTAACTATACTAGCACTAGAAATAGAACCCCTAAGTAAGAGTATAAAGGTCACATCACCGTTAGGGGGGAGTATAGCTGTTAGTAAAAGGTGCGAACTAGAAATAGCCAACCTACGCCTAACCTGTGATCGTAGAGTGATCAACATGGCGGATTTCGGCATAATCCCGGGGATGGATTGGCTATCAGTACATCGAGCAGTCATAGACTACCATCAGAAGATGGTGACCGCGTATACCCCCGAAAGAGCTCATTTCCGATTTAAGGGGGGATAGACAGACGATGAGCTCAATGACAAGAAGATCTAGGCGGCAGAACCAACTGTTTGGATGGCTAACTAGCCCCCAGTTGGGAGAAGCCGATAGGATGGAAGTAGGATTACCACACATCGTGTGCGAGTACGCCGATGTTTTTCCTGAAGAACTTCCTGGCTTACCACCTCAAAGAGAGATAGACTTCTCTATAAAACTCCAATCGGGAATTGTACCAATTTTTATGGCACTGTACCGAATGGCCCCTGCAGAACTAAAAGAGCTCAAGATCCAATTGAAGGAGTTGTTGGACAAAGGATTCATTAGGCTGAGTACGTCACCACGAGGAGCGCCAGCATTGTACGTGAAGAAGAAGGAAGGAACCTTTCGACTATGTATTGACAATGGGAGGTTAAACAAAGTCACAGTCAAGAACCGATATCCATTACCTAGGATCAATGATCTCTTTGATTAATTAAGAGGAGTGACCTGTTTCTCTAAGATCAATTTTCGATCAGGCTATCATCAATTAAGGATCCAAGATGAGGATATCGCTAAGACAGCCTTTCGTACGAGATACAGACACTACGAGTTTGTAGTGATACCATTCGGGCTGACAAACGCTTCGGCAGTATTCAGGTGTCTCATGAACAAGATTTTTCAACCCTACTTAGATAAATTGTAGTACTGTTGATTAATGATATCTGGGTATACTCTGCCAATAAGGAGGAGCACGAAGGACACCTTCAGATAGTACTACAAGTACTCTAAGATAGCCAACTTTATGCTAAGACAAGTAAATGCGAGTTCTGTCCAGAAATGGTTAAGTTCTTGGGGGTACATGGTATCCAAAGACGGAATTGAGGTGAACGGAAGTAGGGTCAAAGCAGTACTGAATCGGAAGCAGGCGTACATCTATTACCGCCAGAAGTCGACGCTGCCAAAGACTTATTTTCCCATGACAGTAAAGGTTCTTTCAGTGCCTTTGCTAATAAAATCCAAGATTGAAGAGTATTGTAGGGATTGCTTGCCGATCCCCCCCCCGCCCCCCGAAATGAGGATGGAGTACTTATGCCTTACGATTATGGGGTTAATCTACTCAAGTGAATCCGTTGTTTCCTAGTTTTGAAAATGGGCTTAATATCGTTAGTTGGGAAGGATCGTGCTAAGGAAACGTTTGTAGGATACGAGTTCGCATGATGATTTGGTAGAAGTTTTGCATTTGACGTTGGCATTTACGGTGGAAGCTTCATCAAAAGCGTACAACGAGGCAAATTATTCGAAGGCTGAAGCAACTTCAACCCCGTCTTGTTAAGCAAGTGATGAGGCTTAATTCGATTAACAAAATATGTAGAGGATTGTGAGGGATACCTGAAAATGCTATCGTCTTAAACTAAGATATTTCTAAAACCTGCCAGAGCCTTTAAACAGTGGCCATGTGATGCCAACGCATTTGGGGCATTTCAAGACCAATATAGCGACTACATCTAATTCGTAGTCATGCACCAATTTCGAGGACGAAATTATTTTAAGGGGGATAGGTTGTAACGACCTTGATTTTTTGGTAAATAAAAATTTCATTAAATATTTGAATTTTTTTTAATTACTTGGATTTCTTTTAAAATTCCTTTTTAATTTCTAATAATCCGTCATAATTAGATTTTAGTCCTTAAAAATTTTATTTCTTGACTAGAAATCCTACTTGTCAAGTAAAGTTAGATTCTAACTGATTAGTTGGAGTAACCGAATTATCAATTCGCCTAGTTACAATTCCCTAACCCTAGATGGACCTTTTTGACCATCTTTGAGCTTTATGAACCCCTCTAACTCTAGTTGAACCTTTTGGACCCTAGGAAGTAATCATTTTATTCTCATGACTAGTCATTCAATCCCATACCTATCTCCTTTATTTATTTAACCAATGGTTAATAAATGCTAGGGAAATTTTTGACCATTGGTTAATAGCAATTAGGTTGCCAATGAAGCCTTGATTTGACAATACAAGATCATGAACCATGTCATTACTTTACTTCCAAAAGAAGTAAGCTTAGTCTTGTCAACCTTACTTACCATCAATACACCTTTGACCATTGGAAAATAATTGTTAGGGAAAAATATTATCCCTAATGGATAATAGGATATGCCAATGAATGTATATGCTTGATAAGACAAGTCATACCAAAGAAAGCCATCATTTGGCTTCCAAAAGAAATAACCTTAGCCTTGCCATGCATGTAACTCTAAGACTAATAGGCCTAGACCTAAATTGGCCACCAAAGTTACTTTCTTAGATTCTCTAAAGTACACATAAATGCTTATATATAGGAATATGTACCTCATAGCCTATTATATACATACCTATATAACCTTATATGCCTTCTAGGAAAGTTTTAAACATTTTCTTTTCATTGAGTTGTCACTTGAAAACTCATAAACCTTATTCTTTTCCTAGACTTAGTAAGCTAGATATCATAGCCCTAAGTGTACATATATACATATATATAGCTATATATATATATATATATATATATATATATATGAGTAGTACATGGTACAAGAGAGAGAGAGAGAGAGAGAGAGAGAGAGAGAAAATCCGAGAGAGAGAAAGAGAGAGGAGAGGCCGAGAGAGAGAGAGAGAGAGAGAGAGAGGGAGGGAGAGAGAGTGTGTGTGTGCGCGCGCGCATGCTTTTGGACACTTACACAAGTTAACCTTTTAACTACTCTCACACTCAACCTTAGTACTACTTGACAACCCATTTTTAGGCTTCTTTAAACACAAAACTAGCCAATCATTTTGTTTATTCTTGCAAGCAAGATTTTCCTAGGACTAGACTAGTCAAAAAGCCTTCATGATCACCTAGGATTTTGCCTAAAATGGGAATGACAAGTGAGCGAAGGCTAGGTATTTGATTAAAGAATTGATTTGACAAGTCTATGGAGCAAATCCAAAGAGAGAGAGAGAGAGAGGGCCGGCCAATGGAGGGGTGGGGGAGCCCAAATTTTTGCTATAAATAGCACCCCACTCTTGCCTTGAACTCACACCTTCAAAACCCTCCAACTTCTCTCTAGAAAATCTTGTATTCTTACTTTGTTCTTGCTTATTCTTCCTTGTTCTTGAGTTTCTTCAAGAGTTCATCTAGAAACTCATCCTAAGCTGCTACCAAACCGCCACTCGACCACCCTTTCGATTCAAAAAGTTAGGTAGTTTAGTCAAGAACAAGTTTAGAGAGAAACCCTTCTCTTTCGAAGCTATCGGAAGCTCATCATAGGAAGTTACTCTGTCCGACGTACTTACTTTTTCCGTAGCCACTCTACCGCCAAGAAGAATGGTAGATCTTTCCGTCCTCATTATCTCTAAGTATAATACCCCTAATCGTTTTCTTAAAAGTATATAACGTTATCTGTTGCTCATAATGTTTCGAATGCATGATAGATAACAAACTTATTTTCGCTAATGGAAGTATGAGCATGTTGGAATAATCGACTCTCACTCTAATAAGCATATGTTATTTTGAACTTCCCACAAAGAAAGAAAGAACGAATTTTGAAAGATAGAAATTTGACGCTTAATTGTAAGCATTCGTATTTTGATCTTAGGAATGGTTATGAGAATGCATATATGTTACTAGGATTACTTGCATTACTTATGGTTGTGTGATAAAGCATAAGTGGTCTCCACTCCAAAGGCGTCCATACATGTGGCGTTATGCTTTAAGTAGTAATTTGAGCATGATTAAGAATGTAGAGTTGGATGATCTTGCTAGTTTAATTTCAAGATTTCAATGAATGATATATGATTTCGTACGTGGAAAGTCCTACCGTGGAGTCTTTGCATGAAAACGAGACACAGAAATTGAGAAGGTAGAAACATGGCACCTAGGGTGTGTTAAAGACAAAACGTGTTTTGAAACCGCAATGTAGCCAAACTGGTAGCCCATTGTGTGTATAGAAACTTGCGTTATGGCCGTACTTGGTAACCCATCGTGTGGATTTGCGAAAACTACAACGTGGCCGGACTTGGTAGCCTGTTGTGTGAATGAAAACTCGCGATGTGACCGGACTTGGTAGCCCATCGTGTGGATTGTGAAAACCACAATGTGGCCGGACTTGGTAGCCCATTGTGAAGATTGCCAATGGGGCCAGACATGGTAGCCTCATTGGTAATATGGCTTGGTTATTCGTGGAGAAGAGCTAATGCAAATTTTTGTGTGCCAACGGGAACCTGGTGTGGCGGAACCATTGTGAGGATACTCAGGAGACCGAAACGGCGGAAGCGAGGTTGGGTGTATTAAAAATGATTTTGGAAATGTTAATTTGGAAAAAGAAAAGTGAAAATGATGACACGGTCTACGATTAGTCACGTAGGAGAAACTCTGATTACACGGATGTGGGCATGCGGGTGCCCGATTTTTCGTTCCTTGGGAAGGGATTCCGTTCCCCTCCTAAGAAGAGAAAAATGCTACCGGTTCGCAGGAGCGCTTTTGAAGCTGGACGACAAGCACTCGCGAAGATACAGAGTCGCCACCTGGTTTTGAAGGTCCGACACCCAAGGAACTGTATTTCGAAGCACTTGCCGCGCTGTTTGTTTTGAAAAAGTTAAGGAACCAATCCGTCATAACCATATCTGGGTTCGGGAGCCAGGTTACGAGAGGGGAAGGGTTTTATGGCACCCCTCTCACTCGATACGGAGATCGGTCTCTACTTAGGCGTTTGCGAAAATGTTGTTTGTTTGCGATTCTGTTTAATTAATCAATTTTTTGCCATTTAGGGAGGGGAACAGTTAATTGGGGATTAAAACTGTAACATGTTTGCAAGATGTGAATGATAGCATGGATGAATGAAATGACAAAGAATAAATGAAATAACATTTAACACTGATTTCAGGATACCAAAACAGTGCCTTGGCTTAAGTTTGGCTTAAGTTCATCACAAGCAATGGCCAACTTGCATGCACGGGAATCCTTGCATGTAAATCAAACCATCGCGCGACACTCTCAAACCATCGTGCGAGTGTTGACCTCCCACCAAAAGGTTAAACTTTATCTCCTTCTGGGCTCTAGAAAGACCAGTGTACACCCAGGATCAAACCAAGCAGTTCATATGTACTGAAAGTAAATAATTATTACAATCAGAATGAATAGGAATAAGATGCAACCCTTAAAGAGTGAGGGTGTTAAAACAGAGGCCAAAGGCCTAGCTGCTCATGCAAGGGCAGTTACTGGAAATGGCCAAACCACCGCGCGATGGAGTCACATCATCGCGCGATTGTTCTGACTGGACTTCCAGGAATTGCTTCGCATGTCTGGGCTCTGAGACATATTCAGAAGCAACCCAGGGGCATTGCAAAATAAACAGGTAAGTAAATTAAACTAGCCTACATATTTTTGATATGCAACACAGTGGAATATACTAGATATTATTTGACGGGAAGACATGAAATCATATAAATACATGTGAACCAGGATCCCATCCCCACAAGAACCTTATCACGCGAAGGAGAACCATCGCGCGATGGAGTGGGTATCTTACGCGTGGGTTTGCCTGTCCGCAGTAACTTGTAACTTTGCTGGCTTTAGGACCAGGACTGGTATTGATTACCAGCCTTGGCCCTGTTAGCGCCCCCCCCCCCCCTCAAGGGTCAAAACAGTAAGCAGTAAAGTTTATACATTTGCTTGGGTACCTTGAGAATGGCGTGAATGAGATGATATGGCTTGGAATGTGATTGAGTGTAGGTGACTTAAGTGAGAAAGGAATGTGGGCTTGTGCTTATTTCTTCTATCTTGGGATTTTTTTTTGGTAAACCTTTGGAAGAAGAACCATGGGGGTTATTTATAGGAAAGGAGGGTTTGTTGGTGGTGATGCAAGGCAATGCAGCCAGCCAACAAGGCTGGCAGCACTTACTTGGTGGAGAAGTAGGGTATGAAGGTTAATGGGAGAGGAGGGAGGGGTGGTGCAAGGGTGGCCCTGCAAAACGTTGTTCAGTCAACGAAACGGGGTTACACAGGTCTGTAGACCCCTGATCATCACAAAATCCAGATGGAGAAAGGTGGATATGACAGGTGTTGACCATCGCGCGATGGAGTGAAACCATCGCGCGAGTGTTCTAGCTTCCCCGCGACGGTCAACAGTCAAAAGTTTGACTTTGACCACCACCTGGCACATAAAGCATCGTGCGAGGGACCCAGTGGGCCGCGCGAGGGTCAAACCTTCAGTCAAGGTTTGGGTCTAATGGTTTTAGGGTCAAGGATGGGTTCCACACACACCAACCTCAAGCCATTTCATTCTCTCAAGACTATTTTCGACCTGATTCATCATCGGGGAAATAAGAAACCGAAAAAGAAGTAAAACGATTGGGAAATCGGATTGGGGTGTCTACAGTAGTCCCTCTTTGACGGCACGTAGAGCACCATTGGCTGGTACGGGTAACGTCAAAGATTTTTAAACACCCATCTAATTCACCCAAAAGCCGATTAAATGAAAGGTGCGAGTCAGTATATACAAATACCGTGCACCAAAGGATTGGACGGATTGATCGTCGCTGATTTTGAATTTGGACAAATTGATCGTCGCTGATTTGGAATTTGGACGGATTGATCGTCGCTGGGGATATAAGGTGCCATTGGTCACGGGCATCTAGTAGAGATCCGAGATCATTCCCGATTAAAGCTTATGGGCCATTTATTAAAGCAATTCACAGGATTGGGCCAAGCCAGAGGCTGAACCTGGTCAACGGCCCAGTTGGACCATCGCGCGACGAAGCCAGACTGTCGCGCGAGGGTTTTTGGTTAGGGCTTGGACCTGAAATGAGCCTAGACTCGGCCCACGCCCGCTTGCCTCTTACTTCAAACGACGGGGACGTTCTGAAACCGCTCACAGCAGTTTCGAACTCCCCTTAACTCTACTCTCACTCAAAGTTTCAACCCCAAACCTTGATTTCTTCACAAAACCAGCAAATCTCAAACACACACACCCACTCATGGCAGACCATGGCAATGGGGGTGGTGGAGGAAAGGTTGTTGATCATCCGGGGGACGAGGGAGAACCCATGGAGGTCGAAACAATAGATCAAACGACGACAGAGGCGGCCGAAGATGTTGATGCAGAGGTAGTAGGCGGTGGCGATGGCGATCAAAGTTGCATGCAGGCGGTCGGAGATGACGAAGATCATCGCGCGACGGAGTCAGATCGTTGCGCGACGGAGCTGGTCGGGGCAGTGCCTTCTGTTGTCGAGCAACTGGACCCAAGCATGGCCGTGAATGGTTCTGTTGTAGTCGGCGGTACTTCCGAGGTCGCAGGTAGTAGGGGTATTGGTGGTGGAGATGCCGGGTTGAGCGAGGTTCCGTTGAGGGATCCGGCGTGTCACGCCCTCGATTTTCAAGTAAATAAATAACCATTTCGATAAAGACCCTCGCATAAGATATATAATACCCAATGGGGAGTTCCCACCTGTTTAATTTGCAAACGAAGTCCCCAAGTTTAATTAAATACATTTTTGGCACCATAACCCAATTTAACTTACATACGGCTATAAACAAGCTATTAAATTACAAACGGTTTAGCCAAAGGAAAATCAAGATGAATTAGTGACAAAATCATCTTTAATAAAAGTACGCAATAGACAAGGAGATCAAATAACTAGTCTTCATTAGCTTCCAAGTTGTCTTCCAAACTGAGTATATGATGCAATGCAAGCTACTACCAAGCATTAAAACCTGAAAAGAAGGATTTTGTTGAGCTACACTAGCCCAGTAAAAATATCTGTACTCATGCTATATGTAAATGGGATGAAACATGCAATAAGTGAGAATAAGTTTCATTAAAAAGACATGAGATACAAGAGGAATTACCAAGATGAACAAACGATTTAACTCTGGGATTTCGGATGTCTTAAGGATAACCCTAACCATTAACACGTCGACTAGAAGTAGCAATAATACTCACATCACCCAAACAAATAACAACAATAGTCCAATCATCTCATAACTTTTCGAATGGATGCCACAAACCACTTCCTCATTTCATACCATTCACCGTAGAACTTTATTTCGTAAAACTTTCTTTTCTTTAATAAAACCTTGGTAGAATTAACCATTTATTCTCTTTTTCAACAGCCACGATCCCAAACAACAAACAATCCAAACTTCGACATAAACTTCTAAAATCAATCAAACTTCTCTTCATCTGGGGGAGACATTCAACTGTGTTACCACCCCATATGTGACAGTGAATTCTCTTCACCCGGGAGAGACATTCAACTGTGTTACCACCCCTTGCATGACAGTGAATTCTCTTCACCTGGGTTTCTGCATTACCACACCTTGCGTTGCGGGCCCTCTAGAGTCCTCGCATTACCACACCATGCGTTGCGGGCCCTTTATTCAAATTCTTAATTCACACATACACGTATGCATCGCCAATCAACATGCAAGAAAATAACATTTTTCAAGTTCATGCTCTTTCATTCGTCATCACACAATGCATTACAAACTCATATACATGTCCCATTGTACAATGAATAATACCTTAAGGTCATGTGAATCCTCTAAGTTTACCACAATATCCCTCGTTACGTACCGAAACCACAATTTACTCCTCGACAAACCACCTGCTAGGTACTAAACGAGAATCTTATAAAATAGTGCTAAAGGAACCTACGGAGCTCTACAAGACGAAGCACAAGGATACAAACCACAATACTATCCATCGGTTCATTAGACTGGCTCATATCTACCTATAACTCTCACCACATTACTCCTTATAGCCCGAGATACTACTATAAATCTTACGGTACATCCCCTATCCAAACGGCACTAATATTATACTCTATCAAGTGACAAGAGACAAGATCAAATTACGAGTCTTTAGGGCACTAGTTATCATATCTGAAAGTGACTTAAACATATCCTAATCATATAAGGAATCATAACATGGGTCAAGAACAACCTTAGGAATAATCACAAACATCGACGGACTGACACATGTCTACTCAATTAGTCATAACTTTCTGTGTTCTAATTGGTTTAAAGTGATTCCAGTGGCAAATGAAAGCTGGATTCAAGACCTTCGATTCAATATAAAATTTGCATGAAATGGATATCAGGAAAAAAAGTTATGGTCGTTTGAAGTTGGGCTGAAACCCAGAAAGCAAGCAGAATGTTCCAGAGAAGGGAGGGATCGATCCCTCCTCGCTTGGGGATCGATCCTCAAGGCAAAAACTCAGGTTTTATCCAGATTTGAATGAGGGATCGATCCCTAGGTAATTTTGGGCGATTTTCTGTAGATTCCGACAGCTTTTTCGAAGGCACAATGGATGATGATCAAAACTCGATTAAAGCATGAAATCAACTCATAAACACATAGAATGAGTAAGAAATCTCTACCCCAATGATCAAAGATAGAAGTTCACACGATTCGAGCAAGCCCTAGCTCTAAAGACTTCAAAACCAAGCGAAATACACCTCCTCCGAGCTTGAACGAGTACAACCCGAGGCCTAGAACACTGGAGGAAGACGATTTGGTGGAAGATCTTGGTGGGTTTTGAGTTGGGAGTGAGTTTGATGGTGGAGGAGTAGAGAGAGAGAGAGAGCCGAAGGAGAGGGAGAGGGAGCCGAGAGTTAGAGAGAGAGAGAAATGGGATTTTAATCCCCTACACATACACACACACATATATATACTAGTACATATACAATTCACACACACACTCCCTCAAACATCAATCTTATCATTTAAGCCCCAAATCAAATAAACTCACAATTTTCCCATTTAATTGATATTCTAGTATTTATAAAACCTTTAAACTATTTTCGAAAAAATACGGGTCTTTACACGGCGAAAGGCAATGATGTGGCGACCGTGGAGGAGGGTGCCACAGAAGGTCCAGAGGAGGAGGTACTATTTCGCCCAACAGTGACGTCGTCGGGTCACAGACCGATTACGAGACAGGACCTTGCGGAGTTTTTGAGCGAGGAGAGACTAGCCCGACTCCTTGAGGAGGATCCCATGATAGGGGCTGCAGTTTTGGAGGCTCGAGAGGAGCGAGAGCGGGAGATAGCCGCTTTAGAGGCCGCAGCGAGGGCCGAGAGGGAGAGGGCTGCCAGGGAGGAGATACTGAGGGACATAGAGACCGAGGAGAGGGTCGGTGCTAGGGTGCATGGTCCTAGAGTGACAGCGGCGTCGGAGGCGAAGAGTTTGACTCGGGCTCCGTTTTCAGCAGAGGGGTACAAGCTGCCTGCTCCTCACTTGTTTGTGCCATTGGGTTTTACGGCATACCGGCCACGACAGGCGGAGTATGACTCCAAGCTCATTTTGAGAGACCCCGACACTCATATCTCGAGCAGTTGGTCTGAGGTAAATTTCTGAGAATCTCCCTTTTCTTTTGGCAAATACCTATTTGAGCATTGAAGCATGTAAAGTAATTCTTGATGTGGGCTAAAATGGCAATATCATAGCTTCACGTTGAATGTCATGTGTGAGACATAATAACTTGAACCAACCATCTATTGCTAGGCTGCATTGATTACCTAGAACTTGAAAATGAAACTTTGCATGCTGACAAATATATTCCTTGTTGTTTGCTTCCATGTCTAAAGAGGGAGAGAGCGAGGCAGAGAAATATTCGCGGCTTTGGAGGCGCATGTAGCTCCTTAGCGATGTACCAAGGCTTACCCGAGAAAGTTAGGCAGCTGGTGGACGAGGCAGGTTTCAAGGAGTTCATACAGACTCTCACTCCCGCGAAGAACGACCATGCCATCCTGGTTGCACTTGCAGAGAGGTGGAGGGATACCACGAATACCTTCCACCTACCAGTCGGGGAGATGACAGTGACGCGCACTGACTTTGCGGCGATCACTGGCTTGAGGGTTGGGGGTGAGCCTATCCCATTTGACTCGGGCATCCAGGAGGATGAGGCAGCCCTGGAGTGGTTTTGGGGTGAGGTGCCCAAGATTGAGGAGGGGATGGCGAGATACGGGTAGTTCGTCCGATATCTTAAGAAGGAGGTGACGACGAATCAGGAGGCGGAGCAGATGGCCCGAGCGTACCTGTTATACCTCTTTGGTGCTACCCTGTATTCAAATAGGCGTAGCAAGGTGCACCTGTCTTACTTGCCCGCGCTGAAGGACCTGAGGACGGCCTCATGCTTTGACTAGGGAGGAGTGGCGCTTGGCGCAGCTTATGGCTTTCTGGGGGATTCGTCGAGGACGGAGATGAGCACTGCTAGGTACTGGCGGATCTGGGAGGTATGATTTTAACAGAGTAAAGTACATTTCCAATATGCATTTATCCATTTGATTATATAACCTGCTCAATAATGTTCCTGTGTTGTACTGACAATTTGATATCTTGTTAACCATGTAGCTCTGGGCCTACGAAGTTTTGAATATGTGTCGTCCAGTGATGAAGAGCTTGGACTTGGGGATCCTCCCACGTGCACACATCTGGAGCAAGAAGAACATGGGAGAGAAGAGAGGCAGAGGTGACCTGAACGGCTTCCGTATATACTTGGACGAGCTTCGCCCCTCGCAGGTATAACGTGAAACTTTGTAAAAACGGAAATGTGTACCCCTTTTATTGCTTTAATGCTGTCGTTGACCGACACTTGCATTGTTTTCCTGTGCAGGTTGAGTGGGATCCCTGGAGGGTGGCAGAGCTTGAGCTTGAGCCTGAGTACTTGGCTCGTAGCAGGGTTGTCACGGCGAGCAGAGTGCTGCTGGAGTCGGCCTTTGGTTGGCAGTGGTACTTGGGTGACCGAGTGACACGCCAATCACTTGGCTATGCAGGGTTTCAGGTGCCTGGACCACTTCCGCCATGGGCCTCACACACGGGGGAGTACACCTTAGCTGAGCTGGAGGTCTTCACGCGGCCCGATACTGACCTGACACGCCACTTGCGTCCTGACATAGACTATGCGACTTATCAGAGGGAGCGCTTGGCGGGGCCACTGGGAGTACGAGAGTTTAGGGAGGTTCGGAGCCAGGCTCGAGGAGTTGCTGAGGAGAGGAGAGCCGTCACAGGGAGGCAGAGTAGTGGCGAGAGTCGTGCTAAGCGAGGTCCAAGTGGACCGGTGAGAGGTGGGCCACCAGAGTTGACGTGGCACATAGCAGTAGTAGACTCTTAGAGCAATCCGGCTAAGCTGCACATAACCCCTACCAGAGTCGAGCTAGCGCCTGTTACCGTGCCGGTAAGACATTGTTGCTTTCATTATCGTACTTTTGATAAAGTTTGAAATGTCATTCAACTACTCATGCTCAAATCATCTTTGTAGGTGCCCAATGAGTGGGTGAACGAGGCTGTTCGACGCATGCTTGCATTGGAGAATGTGATAAGAAGGGCGGCGAGTGGCCTGCCATTGGACTTGCGTTATCCCCAGCCGGTGGCTCGGAGATCTCAGGTATGTCTTCTGGAAAATGATACATTCCCATAAACGATACATTCCTGCATTTGATACATTCTTGCACACGATACATTCCTGCTTTTGATACTGGATATATATATGTACACACTTGCCCGAGACTTAGCATGCTTTGATTTGCGTTTCATTGAGGATTGAGTGTACGTGCTTTAAAACATTCAATATGCAAAACATATGCTAATGTATAAAAAATTACAATGTAGGCACAGGGACGGGCAGTTCCTAGGAGGAAAAGTGCTAGGGACCCTCCACAGAAGAAGCTGGCTGCTAGGACTCCTACTCCCACACCTACTACCAGACCACAAACGCGAGGCTCACGGCCACCCGTCGCGAGTGAGGAGGCAGTCTGAGAGGTTGTGGCGCGTGCGGAGGAGAGGTACCAGCTGAAGATGCGCGAGAGTCCCTCACAAGACAAACCGGTCCGTAAGAAGCGACTAATCCTGCCTGAGGTCTCCGAGGATGAGGACGAAGAGGAGGGGGAAGAAAGAGAGGAGGTGTCTGACAGCAGCGGGTCTGACTACTCAGCAGACGATCCTGGCTTTAGACAGGACCCTACGGAGAGAGACGATGATGATGACGACGAAGAGGGAGATTGGTTTTGGGAGGATTGAGGGCAATTGAGAAGCCTCGCCTCACTTTCTGCACTTTTGATTTTTGCTTTTGGGCCTGTGTGCCCGCGTAGATAGATAGAAGGCCAGAGTGCCTTAGCTGATAGACGTTTTGAGGCTTGCGTGCCCTTTTGACTTGATGGGCAAGTGTGCTCGAGTTGACATGATGACTTTTGGGTGGTCGAAGTGCTGCGTGCATAGTAGTTTCCTTCATTTTGACACGGATAGATCGTGTTTTAGCTATAAAATTTGCATTTTCGGTTTATTTTTACTCTTGTAATGAATTAGAGCAAATGAGCACTTGCCACTAATACCATACTTGAATTGATAATGTACTAAGACCGCTCACAGACACACGTACATGCACAGACAGAACTTGTTTTAGAAAAGAACGAGAATGTATCTCAGGATACAGCCAGGATACAAGGAATGTAATGAAATTTTGAACATTCATAAGCCAAAATGCAAAATATATTGACTTGGACTAAAATGACGCTTCCGTAAGGCCACACACATGTAAAGTAGCCCGCACGAGCTGACGGAATCGAGAAATGCATTCCAAAACGTAAATTTGACCAAAATTGCTATGAAAGACACAAAATGGATACGAGATGGAAAAGTATGACTCTATTATGTCCCGGACTAAAACCGACACCTTTGTTCAGTCATATAAGGCTAGCATGACCTGTACGGCATGGAATAATAGGGTGTAACCCTCTGGAATGAGTTTCGAACTCCCGAAATGGCTATTTGAACTTGAAACGAGCCGCCGAGGGTCCAAAATCTTCATTAAACACAATATTTCGAATCCGATGCTTGGGCATAGTCATATATGCCCATAGTGACTTGCTGGAACGATAAAAGTCGTCAAAGAACCCTTAGAACCAAAAGCGACCAAAGTTGGACAGTAGCTGGTGTAATCTGTCAAATTATAGGCTGAACCATCGCGTGATGAAGTGAGTCCGTCGCGCAATGGAGTGGTGCTTCTCACTCGCGCGATGGAGTGAGACCATCGCACGATGGTCGACCTGTGCCAGGCCACCTTTATTTGACCACTCCAGGTCTCCAAGACCGTTGAGTCTTGTCATGTCCTTTAACATTCAGAGTACTTTAGGGGCAGTCTGCAGATGCCCTTGCTTTGAAGAAGAAAAGGCCACGTTGTATGGATGTCTGCACTGAGAACGAAGAGCATCACACATATTCTGACTATAAAGAGGCCAACGCTCTGTTAATGAAAGGCATTCTTCCCGCAGTTTGAGAGTTCCAGAGAAACCAAGATGGCAAATAATCTCCCGGTCTTGATCAGTCCGTGGCTCACGGCTTTTGTTGCCGGAGATTGGCTGTCATTCCGGTCTCACGGGCTGGCCGCGTTTCGTTTTCTCCGTAATGTGAGGCTCTGTCCTGAATTTCTTAGGGTAGCCTTGCAATTCTGGGATCCAGATGTCCACGTGTTCAGGTTTGGGATCAATGAGCTGTGCCCAACTGTGGAGGACTTCCAAGCGTAGCTCCAAGGCGTTGCTTCGAGCGTGATTGTCGTGCCGCCTTACAGGAAAAACATACCCAAACTCCTACAGTCAAGCCTTGATATCACTGGGGGAGCAGCTGAAAGTTTGTTAGCTGGTGGGCAAATCAACATCATGCGCCTAATGGAATGGTACGGGCCGGAAGGGAACGTCGAGGACATAGCCTTGCAGGCCCGGCGTCGATTCGGTCTGGCGATCAGTGTGTTGGCCGCTTATTTGCTAGTATCCCCGAATGGGCAAGTGAACCCGATGCTGGTGAGCGTTGCTGCTCAAATGGGCACTCGCAGGAACATGGTGCCACTTGTTCTGGCCGAAACACTAATAGGTTTCGATTTGGTTTTTACTGGCCAAACAAATGTTTTTGGTGGTAGTCCACTTCTGCTGTAGGTAAGTTCTCACTTAGCTCACATTTTTCAGGTTTTCGCACGCTCCAATTTTTTTTTTACCTCGTCGCTCAGCTAAGGCTATATCGAAGCTTCTTACTTGTTTTTCCACTCCTGTAGCTCCGGTTGTCTGACAAATTGGGATTGCTCACGGCGCCGGAAGCAAATTGGCCCCATCTGCCCGGTCGAATGCATCAGTGGGGCATGATTTACTCGGAAATGACCGTGCACCAATGGTATACTTTTATGAGGGAGATGCTACCGAATGAGATCACTTGGAGGCATGAGGCCCTGAATATCCCAAACATGGCCCTGAATTCTGCAGGTTTTAAAAGAATGGTGATAGCTGGGCTGACTGCTTTCACATTCTATATTCCCGGTCGCATCCTTCGCCAGTTAGGAATGAGCCAGGGGCTTCACCGAGCCGAGATTGAGGACTTCCAAGTCCCTGCTTTCACTGCCCAGAACTTGAGAGGGTATGAGCACAATTGGGGTCTAAGGCAACTTGGAGGAGCTGATCCAGATTTCAGCACGGAGCTTACACACCGATATCAAACATGGCTAAAGAGAGAAGTTGCAAGCAGGCGAAATGATGACTGACTCTTTGACGGACCTTGATGATCTAGAATAAACTGTGAGCCTGTTGAGGCCTCGAGTGTTTTTATTCTGTTTTTATGCTTAAATCTTTTTAAGACTGCTCAGCCTATGTAATAGAAGTTATAATTTTAAATAAAGATGAAAGCTTGAGAGTTTTCCCCTTTTGATTTGAGTGCTGAACACCGCGTTGCTCGAGTGTCGAGTTAAACCGTGGATCAAGTTGATTGATTGTGACCGAATCTCACAGAGAGATTGCCTATGTATCCCTTTTCAAGGAATCAGGTCAGCACGTAGTTTAGGTTAAGGTTCGCTCAGGTATTTTGGCTCTCCTTTTGCGCTCTAACTTTTGCCTAGAACCGCCCATTTGGGTTTTCGGTCTAGCGAGCTTTGATTGATGCCTATTTATTTTTGCCTAAACCGCCTTTTCAGGTTTTCGGTTTAGCAGGCTTGCTCTAATTTTTGCTTGGAACCGCCCACTCTTGTGGTTTTCGGTCCAACGAGCTTCTCTCAGGGATAGTAACGCTTGAGTTGATCCAGGTTAACCAGAGTGTTGAATTCGTTGCCGTCGAGATCGATGAGCTGAGCCGCTCCCCCAGAAAGGATGGTCTTGATGATATAAGGTCCGGAACGCTTAGGTCGGAATTTACCGCGGGGGTCGAAAACTGGCGCTCGAATCTCCTTCGTGACCATGTCCCTTTCGATTAAGTCCCTAGACTTCCCTTTCTTGTTGAATGCCCGGGCGATTCTTCGTTGATATCTCTGAACATGATACAAGGCTCGGAGCCTCCGCTCATCGAAAAGCATAAGTTCGACGAATCTTCCACTGAGCCACTCGAATTCCGAGAGTTCTGATTTTACCATAATCTGTAGACACTCTATTCTGGACTATCTGGATCAGCGCATTTGCGGTATTTTTGTTACCCCAATGATGATGAACGGTCAAAAACGCTCCGGGGTCGATGGAAGGCCTTGAGCTTTGGACGTTGGACTCTCCTCTTTCAAACCCATTTCAAATCCCTTCAAAACCCTTCAAAAGCCAGAGCCAGATAAACCCCAACAAAACCTTACCTGCTTACGCCAGCTTTTACTTGGCGTGCGCCAGGAAGCTGCCACGTGTCGGACATCGACCGTTGACTAAGTTTGACCTGGCGCACGGCGGTATGTGGGTGGCGTACGCATGGTAAGGCCGGTCAAATCACCATTTTTCTGTCACGTGCTCGAGACTTTGTAACCACCCCAGTATGGCACAGAGTCCCCTGATCATTGCATTCTGCAGGGGACGTCCCCCCTCTCTCTCCTACACAACCCATCACCTAGTCCCATGCATTAAATGTATGGGAGCCTCCTCTCCTTAACCCAACTAGCCTTTAACCCCAGCTGACTGCCCCCCCTCTCCAGTCATCTCTCCTCTATAAATACCCCCTTGTGTTCATTTGCAAGGGTTAACCACATTCAAGAAGCCCAATCTTCTTCTCTCTTCTCTCTCTTTGTTCTTGCTTCCCCATTGAAAGAGTGAGAAATAGAGAAGCATCCCACACCCACATTGCTAGCCAGTCACCATCCAACCTCCATCTTCAACCTTCAAAGCTCAAACCACCTTCCATCCCTTGCACCAAAGGTATACCACATTTGCGTGGCTTTCTGTTTTCAACCCCTGAGGGGAACCAGAAAGGTTCTGGCTAGTAACTGATACTAGTCTAGGCCCTTTTCTGGTAAAATAAAACAATCGTAAGAGACAAACTGTGGCGCACGCCAGCTTCATCAAGCCGTACGCCATCCATGGCAGTACGTGCACTGCTGGCTTGGGGATCATGGGTTGTCTATTTGTTGTCTGTCACTATGCCAAATTTTAGTATTAGCGGCATGAGAAGACTGCCGTTTATAGTCCCAAAACCGTCGGTAATACTCAAAACCGTCGGTAATACTCAAAACCGCCGGTAATAGTTCAAATACCACCGGAAATAAACCGTCGGGAATACAATTGTCGGAAAAACAAAAGCGGCATTAGAAAACCGCCGGTAATACTAAAAACGGCAGTAAAGAACCGCCGGTAATAATACCGCCGGCAATAAAATCGGTGGTTAATTTTTTTTGCTCTCCCAGGAATCGAACCCGGAACCTCCGGATCCTATAACGCGCGTGCTACCAACTGGGCTGAGTCACATATCACGTCATATTGGATAAATAATAATATTTATATTATACGGGTCGGTATTATTATAAACGGCGGTAATAAACCGCCGGTATTAAAAAAACCGTATATTCTTTTATTTCCGGCGGTATTTTAAAAAACCGCCGGTAAAAGTTTGCAAAAACGGCATTTTTAAAAAAACCGCTGTTTTAGGTAGTTATTCCCGGCGGTTTTACTAATGCCGGTAAAAATAGCTTTTAACGGCAGTTTTTTTACCGCCAGTAAAAGCGATATTTGGCGTAGTGTGTATTTCATGTTTATCATCACTCTAGCATTCTAATAACCAGTTTACTGCTTTTTGTATTTTAGAGTTGTTTAACTGTAGCTTTGAATACATGCATTTTTCTTGCTCTAAAAGGCTTCTGGGGTGTTTCTGGTCATATTCCAGAGCCTAGATGATGTAAAGCCAGACACTGGACAACATGCAAGCATGGCGTACGGACTCTCAAGAGTGGCGTACGGCACACATGCTGGGGCCCAGTGCCTGGCCCTTGCATCATAGTTCAATCCTGGCCTCCTGTTCTTCCCCAATCTGTTTATGGGGTTTTCTTTGCTGTTTTCATGGCTCTTAGCCATTTCTTATATCTGTATATGTACATAAACTGTCTTATAAACTGCGTAGTTTGTCCTATAAATTGCGTGGTTTGTCCTGGGTATGCGCTGGTCCATTCCAGAGCCCAGAGGGTTGAGAGCAAAGACTGTAAACAATCAAGAGGGTAGTGTACGCCAGCTCTTAGGTGGCGTGCGCCGGGTACGGTGGCGTGCAGTGGCTCGGCCATTGCATGCCAGCATGCTGCCTGCTCACGCGCCTGAAAAGCAGCATACACCATCTCGGTGATACTGTTCACAGTGCTTGTTCTCAATCTATGCTCTTACGTTAATTCAATTCAAGCAAATCATCATTCATAAACAATTTTGTCATCTAAACTGCAAGCCGTTACAGTATTAACCCCCATTAACTGTTCCCCCGCCCTAACTGGCTAAAAATGATCAAATGAGAGAAAAATGCAAACATTTTACAAAATTCCTGAGTAGAGATTGATCCTCGGATTGGGCGAGAGGGGTGCCATAAAACCCTTCCCCTCTCGTAACCTGGCTCCCGAACCTCAGATATCGAAGGTGACGATGGACCAGTCTGCGCCTCTTCAAATCAAATCAAACCTTTTTCAATCAAAGCAAACGTAGCAAAAGCGTTCCCGAGTTCGGTTTCTTGGGTACCTCACTGCTAAAACCCGAGTGGCAACTCTGAATCGAGGCGTTTCGCCGCGTTTTTCAAAAGAGGGCCGCACCCAATTTTACAAACAAAATCCCGGAAATTTTGGGGCGTGTGCCCACATAATCCTCAGAGATGGTACCTCGAGCTCTATAGGGAGAACTGCTTCCATCCCGTAGACCAAGGAATAGGGAGTTGCCCCTGTTGACGTTCGGAATGATGTTCCATATCCCCAAAGAGCCAAAGGCAGTTGCTCGTGCCAGTCCCTGGTGGATTCCGCGGACTTTTTGATGATATTCTCGACATTCTTGTTTGCCGCTTCGACTGCCCCATTTGTCTGAGGGCGATAGACAGTTGAATGATGGATTTGAATCTTGAATTCTTCGAAGAGCTCCAGAACCCTGCCTTTGAAATGATTCCCATTGTCTGATACAAATGCCTGGGGGACCCCATACCGGTAGATGATGTTTTTTCTGATGAACTGAGCAACTTGGACTGCGGTCAAAGTCTTGTATGACTCATCTTCAACCCACTTAGTGAAGTAATCGATTGCTACCAGAATGAACCTGTGATCGTTTGAAGCAGAAGGCCTGACCATGCCGATGACGTCAATACCCCATACAGAGAAAGGCCAAGGCGAAGCCATGCCAAATACGTTGGAGGGGGGAACATGCATTAGATTAGCATGGATTTGGCATTTGTGACATCGCCGCACGTAATCCACACACTGAGATTCCATGGTAGACTAGAAGTAGCCTTGACGCAACATCTTCCTAGCGAGCATGATGCCGCTCATGTGAGGACCACAGACCCCTTCGTGGATTTCCTCCATGATTCTGAAAGCCTCGGTACCGTTGACGCAGAGTTTGTGCATCCCGCAATGAGATCTCTTATATAGCTTCCCCCCACAGATGATGTATTGAGCAGCAATCCTTCGTAACGCAGTTTGATCATTTTTAAAGGACTCGACTGGATACAAGCCATTCTCGACGAAGTTCCATATGTCATGGTACCAGGGTAGGCCATCATCGACATCATCGATGGCATTGACGTATTGATAGGCAGGACAATCCCGTTGTTCGATTAGGATGGGGCGGAGCTTGACTCCCAAAGGTAGCGCGATCATGGAGGCCAAAGTAGCAAGTGCATCGGCAAAATGGTTCTTCAATCGGGGAACATGAGTGAAGTCACTTTGTTGAAACGAGGAATTAGCCCCTCCAAATCCTGATGATAAGGTTTCAACTTCTCTTCACGCACCTTCCAGTCCCCATTGGCTTGAGACACAACAAGGTTAGAATTCCTGATGACTTCGAGTTTCTCAACACCAAGTACGAGCGCAGCCTCCATGCCTACGATCTAGGCTTCGTATTCTGCTTGGTTGTTCGTGACGTCAAAATTGAGTTTGAATGCAAGCGGAATATGAGAGCTGTCAGGGGTGATTAGCAAGACCCCGATCCCGAACCCTTTCTGATTGGCTGCTACATCGAAGTAAAGAGTCCAAACATCTTCAACAACTGCTAGTACTTCCTCATCTGAAAACACGAAATCTGAATCCTCCGGTCCGTCCACGGGATGATCGGCTAAGAATTCCGCAATGGCGCGCCCTTTTACTGATTTTCTTGTGATATATTCGAGGTCGAATTCTGCCAAGAGAAGTAACCAACGTGCTAACTTACTAGTGAGCGCAGGCTTCTCGAATAGATACTTTAGAGGATCCATTCGAGAGATCAACTTCACTGGGTAGGCCAGCATGTAGTGTCTTAATTTCTTGGAGGCCCAGACAAGGGCCCAGCATGTCTTTTCCAAGGTAGTGTAGCGTTCTTCAGATCCAACCATCTTCTTACTTAAGTAGTAAATGGCTTTCTCAACTCTCTTGTCCCCTTCCTGAGCTAGTAAGCATCCCATGGACCTTGGGTTCACAGACAAGTAAGGAATCAGGGGTTTCCCGGGCACCGGCGGCATGAGAACATGAGGATTCTGCAGATAGTTCTGGATTGAAGCGAAGGCTGCTTGGCACTTGTCTGTCCATACAAATGGGGTATCCTTCTTGAGTAGACGAAACATCGGCTCGCAAGTTAGGGTTAACTTGGCGATGAATCTGCTGATGAACTGAACCTTCCCCAAAAGCTCCGCACTCCCTTTTCAGACTCAGGCGGCTTCATTCCCAGTACGGCCTCGATTTTTGACGGATCAACTTCAATCCCACGAGAGGTGATCATGAAATTGAGCATCTTACCTGCTGTGACCTCAAAGGTACACTTTTGTGGATTAAGACGCATCCGGAACTCACGGAGTCTTTTGAAAAGGTTCCTTAGCACGGGAATATGTCCTTCTCGAGTTTTTGATTTGGCAATCATATCGTCGACATAGACTTCAACCTCTTTGTGCATCATATCGTGCAAGATAGTCGTAGCCGCCCTCTGATAGGTGGAACCGGCATTCTTCAACCCAAACGGCATGACCAAATAGTAGTAAGTCCCCCATTCGGTGATGAAAGTCGTCTTCTCACGGTCTTCGGGTGCCATAAGGATCTGATTGTAGCCCGAGAAACCGTCCATGAACGAAAGCAAAGCATGCCTCGCGGTATTATCCACAAGCACATCGATGTGGGGCAAGGGAAAATCGTCCTTGGGGCTTGCTTTGTTTAAGTCCTGGAAATCAACATAAACACGAATCTGGCCATTCTTTTTGGGAACCGGTACGATGTTGGCCACCCAAGTAGGATATTGAGAAACTGCAAGAAATCCAACGTCGATTTGTTAGGTGACTTCCTCTTTGATTTTCTGTACCATGTCTGGTCGCATTCGTCTGAGTTTCTGTTTTACTGGCTTAGCATCTGGCAACAGAGGGATTCGATGCACCACTATCTCAGGATTGATACCGGGCATGTCTTGATGAGACCATGCAAAGACATCTTCAAATTCAGTGAGGAGTTCTTTGAAACCATTATGCTCCTCTGGATTTAACGTGGAGCCTACTTGAACCATTCGGGGATCACTTTCATCTTTCAAATTTATGAAAACTACTTCATCTTTTAGTGGCTAAGCATGCCTTTCGCCTTCCCTCTCGATGAGGGCACAGATTTCCTTGGGAATGTCCCCATCGAAATCCATCCCTTCATCGTCGAGGTCGACACAGTTTATGTAAAGATCATTTAAGTAGTCAGAAGAGGATTCCTTCATCTCATAAGACACTGCAGGGTCGCCAAGTACAAGGGAGTCGAATTCAAAGTAAAAGCTATGACGTGGAGGGCCGAGAGGCGCAAACTCCGACTCAGAGCTAGACTTAGACTCAGGAGACTTAACAGACTCAGTGTCAGACTCAAATACGTCATCAATGCAAGTAAGGCGTGGTTTGAAGATGCAATTTTTAAGGCTACCCTTAGCTTCCACGATAAGAGAGGTGGGGTGTTCGAGGGCGTCGGGCCCGAGCATGAACACTTCGGCCTCTTCAGCTTCCTTGGCCAAACCCATTTGGGAGAATTCAGAGAACAACTGTTCCAAGCTCCCTTGATTAAAAGATCCCAACCAGTCAGTCTTCAGCTTGGGTTGGCTAAGCTTCCTCTTGAACTCTGCTTCTACCAGTTCTTCGTCGCTAGAAGACCAAGTATCGTCAACGAAGATTTCGAAACCGGGCAGCAGCTCCCCAGTGACCGAATCGATAAACAGCTCAGCCTGCCCAATGTAGAGATCATTTCCCACTTCACGGATAAAGTAGCTGTCGGGCTCACCGTAGAGAGATTGAGGTTTTCCCGTGCATTTCCTTATTTTGGCATCTTCGGTAGAGAAAGAGTACCCCAACCCGAAGCAGTCCTTAGGAAGGAAAGGTAGGGAATTCCGGGATCCTTTGTTGGTGAATCCCCAAACCATGGCCAAGTAGATAGGACATCCTCCTCATAATGTCTAGAGCGACAGAGCTTATGACGAAGTCCCTGTCTACGTTGATGGCTAGAATCGAGCCAGAAGTGTTGAAAGAGAAACCCGCGAGGTCGACATCTTTGTTGTTGTGCGTGATGCCCAAAACAGGTGTGCCATCCTCCTTAAGCGGGCGAATGCCCGAGTCCCCGAATATAGTTAAAGTTCCAGTAGGAAGTCCCAGCATAACCTTCTGATGGAGGGTGGACGGTACGGCCATGATGTCAGATCTGTGAAGCCATGGTCTGCCTAGCAAAAGAATGAAGAAGGCTGGGATGTCAACCACATGGAATTCGACATCCATTTTGAATCCTTCTGCATCAAGCTTGAGCAGAAGGGTGCCTTCGACCATGCGGCGAGTGCTGTTGTATGCCTTGACAGCCATGTTGGAAGGTGTGAAGTCCTTTTTAGTTAGTCCCAGTCGGTAAGCCACCCTTAAGGGGCAAACATTGATTGCCGAGCTATTATCGATAAGAATGGTTGGAACCCAGAGTCCGCGGCATTTGACAGTGATATATAAGGGGCAATTGTGGTCGACTCCTTCAATTGCTAGGTCCTTGTCGGTGAAGGTCACAGTGTGCTTAGAAGTAGGCAGCAGGATAAGGGATATCATTGCTTCGGGCATGATGTCCAGTTGAATTTCGAGACGAGAGAGAGCATGGAAAAACTTCTGACGGTGCTCACGGGAGGAACAGATTAATCCCCACAATGATATGGCAGCGGGAATCCGCTCCAGTTGTCTTTGAATCAGGTCATCAGTCGAGGAGCCAGCAGGTACCTTAAATGGTGCAAACCTTGAGAAAGCAGGAGGTTTGTTCTTCCGGTTAGAAGAATTGGATGAACTTCCAGAATGTAGATTAGCGGGCTGAAAAACTCGTCCACTCTTTGTAACGTTAAGAACGTTCTCTAAAGAGGGCACCACCTGAGGGTCTTGACTATCATCCCAAAGATCAGCAGGGACTTCCCCCAATTTGCGCTTCCCTTTGTTAGAGGCCGGAAGGGCTACAGGTACTTCCATGTCCAAACTTAGGTCTTCGGCCAGATCTTTCAACAGCAGGGATTCCCAGAAGTCCGGATCCCCAACGGCTATAGCCTCTCGGATGGGTTCCGTATTAGCAACAAAAGGGACATCCCAAAGCCCTCCATCAGCGAAGGAGCGATTGACGGTCCAAACCTCGGATCCAACTTGGATATTGACTACATCATCGATGTCCCAAAGGTTGGCTAGTGGTATAAGGTTTATGACCATGATGTTGCAATCCTCTTCAGGCAGGTAAGGTACCACGGGGCGTGGGAGGTTTTCGTCGGTGATGTAGAAAGTAGGATCGTATTCGACATTAGTCACCGAATTAACCAGCCTGTCGAGGGTAGAAGAGAAGAAGCATTCCCCTAAGACATGAGTCTCATCTTGAACAAGATCATCCTCCAGGTATTGAATTTCATGATTGGGTAGAGTGTAACCCTGGAGAGGATTAGGGTCAAATCCCAACGGAAATTGCTAAGCAGGCTCGAGATCCCAATAGTACTCCTCCTTGGGTAGAATAGGTTGAGGCTGTTGGAACCGTATGTCCAATGAGAAGCCGTCCAAAGGATCAAGCATGGCTGCTTCATAGTTGGCCATCCAAGCATCATACCAAGCATGGTCAAACGGGACGTATTCAGGGTTCTGGGGGAAACCGTCTAGTTTCAGTTCTGTCCATTCGTTGATTATGGGGGTGGCATAGTTGTCGTTTTCAGCTATGGCCCACCCTACGGCTTGCATATCAAGTTGTTGCTCTGATTGAGAGGGAACAGCAGATCCAAAACGATGCATCAAACTCGGAGAGGGATTGGGATCCGTCACGTTGAAATATGGGCTGTCCAAGGAAGAAGCAGAGTTGAGCTGCACAGCAGGGATGGACTGGTGGAAGAGGTCACTGATGGAGGCATTGAACATAAATGCTCCGTTCTGCAGGCGCGCGGAGGGCGCATTAGAATTGGACGACTGTCCTTCTTCGGAGTGGATATAAGAAATCTCAGCTTCGGATTGAAAGGGCATAGGCACGACTGGCCTAGGTTGTTTTGTTGAGATTATGTAGTCGGTGGGGTTAAATATAGTGGAGCTGGGGTTGATATCAGTGGAGCTGATGGATATCTGGTTGATGTGTGGAGTAGCATTGTGCTTTGGCATGGAATTGGAAAGGATATTTGGCTTTTGAGTGGATGGAGGTGGAGTGTGAAGGGTTCCTTCATCTATGAGATCCTGAATCGCATGACGGAGAGGAAAGCAGGAATTCGATAGATGGCCAGCCCCTTGGTGGTAGGCACAATAGAGATTGACTTTGAAAATGGGTGAAGGGTTCTTAGGCAAGGGAGTTGGGTCGAGAGGCTTTAGATGCCCTGATTGGACCGATTTTTCCAGCACCGAAGATAATGGAGCCTCAAACGCGAAGAAGCTGCGGGGTTGGTTGCGAGGTCGGTTATTCTGCAGAGCCTACACTTGGTTGACATCGGCAATGCGATTAGTAGCATCAGAGGAAGAGGCATTGGTACCACTGGTCGCGGTGTTGGAGTAAGTTCCTCCCCCAAACAGTGCATTGGTATTCCCAGAATATGCCCAAGGCTTTGACTTTGGTGGATTAGGAGACTCCCCTTTCGACAGGATCCCACTTTGCAGCGCATCTTCGATGGCCAAGCCAGACTCGAAGAAGGTGTCGAAATTGGAGGATGCTTGAACAAGGACTAAGTGTCTAGCATAGTTAGGTTGGAGGTTGCGGAAGATGATGCGGAGCTGATCCCTCTCGCTCGGGCGTTCGGTCATTTGAGCGGCCTTGGCCCTCCACCTTTTGACGAAATCCGCGAAGGATTCCTTAGCTTCCATTTTGGTGGACTCCAACTCACGAGTAGTCATTTTGAGCTGGGAATTATAGCTGTACTGCGAAATAAGCGCAGCCCTGATGTCTTCCCAAGTCCTTCGCTTGGCTATGTCGAGTGACAAGAACCAGTGGAAAGTAGGGCCTAATAGGGTTTGAGGAAACAACTGAGACGTGGCCTCGGGCTTGACTGACAGGAGCTTCATGGCAGCATGGTAACCATAGAGATGGGTTTTAGGATCGCCACTGCCATCAAATTTGGCCATGTCAGGCATTTTGAATTTGTTGGGAAGTTTGGCATTAGGATAGAGGTAGAGCCGATCCAAATCGATCCCTCCGGCGCTGATCTTCTCAGATTTTGAAACGGATTCCTCCAGCTTAGCCATCTTGGCGACAAGAGCAGTCATATCAGGGTTCTAAATGGTCCTAACAAACGTCCCGGATGATCTGGATCTTCGACCATGACAGGTTGTTCATGCACGTCCTCTTCGGCCTTGCCTTTCTCTTGAACAGCTGGAGGAAGACGAGTGTTAAAGAGGTCATTCAAGCGGGTCATGTTGGCGTCTGTCTGAGCGGCCCTCTGTTGTATAGCAGTGATACTAGTTTGAATGTTCATGAGAATGGCTTCCACAGTGAGCGGTTGCGGTTGATCTGCCATGACTGGTGGTCCCGAGGTGCTTGATGCAAAGGATGGAGTAGGCGATTCTGGAGATTCTGTTTCCTCAAGGATAGGAGACGAGGCTGACTGTAAAGTGGCGAGCAGGGAACGCGGTGAGTCTTCCGTAGTGACTGACTAGGCTTGAGATCTGACTAGCCTTTGAACCGGATTGCGATGCAGACATTTCCAAGTGGGTTTGGCTTTCTACCTCGATACTTTCCTCGGCGGTGCAATGATTCAGAATCTTTGCTTGCAGAAAGTGAGAAAAGGCTGAAATAAGGGCCCTGCGGCAATTTTACTCTAATTGAAGGACTAAAATGAAAGCACAGTAGCCGTAGTTAGTGTCGCCCTTAGACTCTAAGACTACAGGACAAGTCTGTCTTATAATGTTCGGACATTGCCAGTGATCCTCAGAAATCTTTTTGAGGGTGTATCCTTACTTGAATCAACTATCATTAAGAGATGCCAAAACAGTCTAAGGCTTTGATTATTCCGTTCTCGAAATTTCAGCTTTTGAACTTGAAACAACTCGGTGTAGATGACGTGATACCGAAACCGAAGCGGCACAGCGCCATAGCCTAAACGGTGTACATGCTTCGCATGATAACCGAGGCGGTCATAAGCATCACGGCATTTTCTCCGTTGTTCGTTGTTTTCTGTTTCAAACCTCGATTGGGTAATAGACAAAGACTTAGAAAATACTGATTTCTCAAAGTCTCGTTGATCAAAGGATTTTTGAGAAAAATGGTAACATGTACCATCAGGATGCATGACTCTTCATCGGGTCAAGCAGTGTCCTAATAAGCATAAGACAGATTTGAAAGAGAGAACTTAGGAGCCGCCCTAAACATGCTTCTATGCGAAACAGTATGTATGTACAATGCATGCAATAGGGAAAGCAGTAACACGTAGGCAGTATATGGGGTTAGATGCAAATAGATCCTACCCTGCAGGTACCTATCCTATTTTGGAGAGTTCTAGTGCTTTCTATATGCAAAGGCTGGTTTTGGCTTGTAACAAGTTCTTTGGACTAGAGCCAAGATATACCTCCCGCTGCCCGCGTAATCGCAGAGCAATAGTTGAACGGTAGAATGACTCATCATCGTCGAAGGTTGTTGGTCATTCGGGGTCCCCGGGCTCCGGTAAACCGTGCCGGATTGCCAAAATGATCCAACGAGGCTTATCCCATATCGATGCAAATGAAGATGCTAAAAAGTTTGATTAATGGAATAGAATCGCAAATTTGCAAATGCCTTTTCAAATTTGGTTCTCTTTATTGATCAATACTTAGAGGAAACTACACGAGAGAACAATCGGAAAAGCCCCAGATTGGATGGCCGGACACGAGGTCCTGTTAAATCACTAATCCTTTCTTTAGCAGCGCGAAGCTCACTATTTTGACAGGATTTTGTGGGATTATTCTCAAGTGTATTAATTTTTAAGTATAGACCAATATTGGTTCGATCCCCAACAAAGTCGCCACTGTGGGCATGCGGGTGCCCGATTTTTCGTTCCTTAGGAAGGGATTCCGTTCCCCTCCTAAGAAGAGAAAAATGCTGCCAGTTCGCTGGAGCGCTTTTGAAGCTGGACGACAAGCGCTCGCGAATATACAGAGTTGCCACCTGGGTTTGAAGGTCCGACACCCAAGGAACCGTATTTCGAAGCACTTGCCGCGCTGTTTGTTTTGAAAAAGTTAAGGAACCAGTCCGTCATAACCATATCTGGGTTCGGGAGCCAGGTTACGAGAAGGGAAAGGTTTTATGGCACCCCTCTCGCCCGATTTGGAGATCGGTCTCTACTTAGGCATTTGTGAAGATGTTGTTTGTTTGCGATTCTGTTTAATTAATCAATTTTTTGCCATTTAGGGAGGGGAACAGTTAATTGGGGATTAAAATTGTAACATGTTTGCAAAATGTGAATGATAGCATGGATGAATAAAATGACAAAGAATAAATGAAATAACATTTAACAATGATTTCAGGATGCCAAAACAGTGCCTTGGCTTGAGTTCATCACAAGCAATGGCTAACTTGCATCCACGGGAATCCTTGCATGCAAATCAAACCATCGCGCGACACTCTCAAACCATCGCACGAGTCTTGACCTCCCACCAACAGGTTAAACTTTATCTGCTTCTGGGCTCTGGAAGGACCAGTGCACACTCAGGATCAAACCAAGCAGTTCATATGTACTGAAAGTAAATAATTATTACAATCAGAATGAATAGAAATAAGATGTAACCTTTAAACAGTGAGGGTGTTAAAACAGAGGCCAAAGGCCTAGCTGCTCATGCAAGGGCAGTTACTGGAAATGTCCAAACCATCGCGCGATGGAGTCACATCATTGCGCGATTGTTCTGACTGGACTTCCAGGAATTGCTTCGCATGTCTGGGCTCTGAGACATATTTAGAAGCAACCCAGGGGCATTCCAAAATAAATAGGTAAGTAAATTAAACTAGCCTCGTCAAAACCTGATGGATTAGATGAGGTAAAGATATGATGAAAATACTCAAAGACAATCCCCTCTACCTCAACATCACTTTCTCTCCAAGTTCCCCTACTGTCCTCAAGGCCATTGATTCGATTTGCTGCTCGTCGCTGAACTGTTTTGGCATGGAAGAAAGCGGTGTTCTTATCCCCCAAACGCAGCCAAGAAACCTTTGCCTTATTCTTCCAATATTCTTCCTCCTCCGTACTGGCCTTTCTCATGCAATCCTCGACTCTTCGGTACTCGACTGCATCAAAATCCCCCTTTACATTCTCCTGTTCCAACTGAGCTTGAAGTTCATTCATTTTTACCCTCGAATTCATCTTCTGACTAGCTCTCCATCGTCTAAGTTTCTTACGACAGAGTTTGATCTTTTGTAGAATGCAAAACCACCGTGAGCCCACAAAGTTTGTACCCCAGGAATTTCTCACAATCTCACCCCAAACTTCCTTCGCTGCCCACCGCGCGTCAAAAATAAAACGAGGTACTTTGTAATCCTCATCCAGTCCGTACTTAAGTAAGATTGGGCAATGATCCGAGCCACCCGGTTTAAGATGGTGAAGAGACCCGGATGAGAAGTCTGTACGCCATCTGGAGTTGACCACTACCCTGTCAAGGCGCATTCGAATATTTGCTCTCCCTTCCCTCTTGTTATTCCACGAAAAAGGTCACGGAGGAGATGAATGCAAGATTGTTACAGCCAACTAACTTGGAGGAGGTACGTATGGCTCTTTTTCAAATGGACCCAACGTCATCGCCGGGCCCGGATGGCA
>BPLS01000514.1:1628428-1648272 GCA_019656275.1 Rhododendron kiyosumense | reverse complement strand
CAAAATAAACAGGTAAGTAAATTAAACTAGCCTACATATTTTTGATATGCAACACAGTGGAATATACTAGATTTTATTTGACGGGAAGACATGAAATCATATAAATACATGTGAACCAGGATCCCATCCCCACGAGAACCTTATCACGCGAAGGAGAACCATCGCGCGATGGAGTGGGTATCTTGCGCGTGGATTTGCCTGTTCGCAGTAACTTGTAACTTTGCTGGCTTTAGGACCAGGACTGGTATTGATTACCAGCCTTGGCCCTGTCAGTCCCCCCTCAAGGGTCAAAACAGTAAGCAGTAAAGTTTATACCTTTGCTTGGGTGCCTTGAGAATGGCTTGAATGAGATGATATGGCTTGGAATGTGATTGAGTGCAAGTGAATTAAGTGAGAAGGGAATGTGGGCTTGTGCTTCTTTCTTCTCTCTTGGGATTTTTTTTTTGGTAACTCTTTGGAAAAAGAACCATGGGGGTTATTTATAGGAAGGGAGGGTTTGTTGGTGGTGATGCAAGGCAATACAACCAACCAACAAGGCTGGCAGCACTTACTTGGTGGAAAAGTAGGGTATGAAGGTTGATGGGAGAGTAGGGGAGAGGTGGTACAAGGGTGACCCTGCAAAACGCTGTTCAGTCTACGAAACGGGGTTACACAGGCCTGTAGACCCCTAATCATCACAAAATCCAGCTGGAGAAAGGTGGATATGACAGGTGTTGACAATCGTGCGATGGAGTGAAACCATCGCGTGAGTGTTCTAGCTTCCCCGCGACGGTCAACAGTCAAAAGTTTGACTTTGACCACCACCTGGCAAGTAAAGCATCGCGCGAGGGACCCAGTGGGTCGCGCGAGGGTCAAACCTTCAGTCAAGGTTTGGGTCTAAGGGTTTTGGGGTCAAGGATGGGTTCCACACACACCAAGCTCAAGCCATTTCATTCTCTCAAGATTGTTTTCGACCTGATTCATAATCGGGGAAACAAGAAACCGAAAAAGAAGTAAAACGATTGGGAAATCAGATTGGGGTGTTTACAACGGACACTGACGCCGGTTGAATAGTGAATGTGGATGTGTCATTATTAACTATTTTTGTTAAACATGCATGATCTGTATGGAAATCGCTAATTTTATGATCTAATGTTGTAAGTTAAGGGTTAGTGGTTTTGGATTATTCTATTGAGCTCCTGTAGCTCATGGTGTTATCTTTGATGACCTTGACATATTATATCGGTGACGGCGCTGGTATAATGTGTCAGACTTTGTAGATGAATAGGGTGAACTCTACACCTTGGAGGCTCTCGGAGCCGAGGAGCTGGCTAGGATGGAGGAACAGGCGGAGCAGTAGTTAGGAACCCTAGTTATTCCCCCTATGTTGAATAAATGTACTCATGTGAGAGTTATGCTGTAATAATGAGGCAGACTCTATTTAAAGTTTTCAATAAAATTGTCTATTTAACATTCCCAAAATTTGGGGCATTACAACTTGTGCATCTCCTTGCCTCCACCACGAGCTTCTAGTCTCCTGTTTCACTACAAAATTCCACCAAAAATGAAAAGGGAATTAATCTCATGGTTGCATAAATGAATATAACAGAAGGCTGGGGGCACTAAGCCAACATCTAAAAAGCATGCATCACCTAAACAGGGGCAAGGTCATTCTAGTTTCTTTAAAATAATTTCGACCCCGGCATGGGTCATTCTCATTGATGCCCCTCATAGAGAATAAAAGGGATTCCATCCCGTGAATAAGAATTCATTTCGATTATGCAAATCAAACTAAAAACTAAAAGGAATAAACTTTTTATTTTTCAGGGAATTCGGAAAGCTTACCGAAATATTGAGAATGTTCAGATGTTGCTCAGGCTCCCTATGGACTACCTCGGCCTTTGAGCCACCATCAGGAGGATGGTATTGCAAGAACGCGCCAAGACCCAACCTATGAGAAGGAAGAACGTAGGTAACAGCATCGAATGGGCTAAGCTCTTGAGTTGCCACCTCATCCGAAGAGTCGGAAGGATGGTCACATCTGCATGAAGGATGGGAAGATGAACTTGCAATCGACGGTGGCACCGTAGTAGAAAAGGATGGCAGAAAAACAATGGTTTCAGAAGAGGGTGGCGTGGCCATGGCGGTCGAAAGAGGAAAAAAGGAAGGAGAGAACGGCAGTGATGAAGAAAAGCGACGGCGGCGAAGGGAGACGACGTGGTGGTCAGAGAAACGAGGGTCGGAGAGGTTCGGACGAGAGAGATGAAATAGAAGAACAAAAGATATAATTAGCCGTTGAATCGATTAAACATAACTTAAAATCAATTTTCTGACTTTTGGCATTCTCACGACTTGTGTTTCGATCCCTTGGCCGAGACATTGATTACTCGGCCGCTGAATCAATATGCTGGCGCAAAGATCTATCTCTCACAGCAGCATCAAATTTTATTCAGTGCACCAATCAAGCAATTGTGAAGTTCTGGGTCCACGACCAACAGAACCAACGATGAAGGATGATTAAAATGAGCCCTGGGGGCATCCCCGAGCGCATCTCAAGCACCAGTATTGCACCAACTCCAGGATTGTCTGAGCTCTCTCCACAACAGTAAGCCCATAATTACCAGTCACTTGACCTTTGAGGATTATTAACTCTGAGCTTTCGCTCACAAAATCCAATAATCCTTAGTACCTCACTCGGGCTCTACGCCCCATTCACTGTACTCCGGAAGTGCAACAGCTGTCACATCCGATGCCAAAGCTCCATCAGTGGCTCCATGCCCATAAACTCACTACTTCAAACATTCACCAGTTCCACCATTTAGCAGCTCTATGCTTATTTTCAGCAGCTCCACGCTCATTTTCCAAGACACTCAGCAGCTCTGTGTTCTGTGCTCACTCACTTAGCAGCCCTGTGCTCACCACTCAGCGGCTCTACACTCATAAGCTCACTATCTCAGCAGCTCTACACTCACTACCTCAATTGGATCCATGGCGTAACATTCAATAAGATATCATCTGTTCTCAAGCTCTATGCTTGAATGCTCAAAGTTCAAAACTTTGAATGCTTGAAGCTCTTCGAATACCCAACCACAATGTACTGGATGCTTAAGTTCCACTCTTGAATGTGTAAGCTCTATACTTGAATGCCCAACCACTGCATACTGGATGCTCGAACTCTATGTTTGAATGCTTAAGGTTTATACTTTAAATGCTTAGGTTGTACGCTCTGAATACCCAACCACTATGTATTGGATGCTCAAAGCCTATACTTTGAATGCTCACACTCTACCCTTTGAATGCTCGAGCTCTACGCTTTGAATGCTCAAATCCAGAACTTGAAAGAAGCTCTACGCTTAAAACAACACGCATGCACGGGCCCGTGCACATAAGCATCAATTGCATCATCATTGTCATCATCGAGTTTGCATCATCATTATCATATCTAACCTCTATCATACACATACTATGTTATGCATCTTTCTCACCCATGAAACACGTCATCCCTGCATGGTACCAGCTCCGCGCCTCGGTTTTATCACTTCAAACTCCAAGCTCTGATCCACAGGCTATTGCCTTATGACTGTAACCGGCTCTGTGCCTCGGTTCTGTTACTTCAAGCTCTATGCTTCACTGGCTCCATGCCGCCATATCTCAAAACCGGCGTTCGATTATCTCCAGAAGATGGTTTGGATTCGCAAGGATAATCTACCCAACCGAGCTCCCCTTAGTCAATGTAAGGATGATCATGAAAAGCAATCGACTCACTGATTGTGTACTGATCTACCCCAAAAAACTAAGGATGCTCTCCGCAAAACTCCCCTGGCAGCTCTGCGCTCCTTCAACTACTCTCCACCAAAATCCTGGCATGGCCTCGGTACGTTGCACTACGACTTTTTAAGTGTGAAGGTACATCTTCTGTTCTCAACCCTCTACTATTTTATTTTTCTTTTATTGCCCCGAACTATGATTGGTCTGAATTTCCCTTCAAGAATACGTAGGCAGCCTCTTGGCGCAACCATAACTAAAACCATTTTTAGAAAACCCTTGGAACAGTTGTTCGACCAAATTGAGTTGTTTTCATTACTACAAAATGGTATAAAGACCATGGTCCAAAAACTAAAAAGATCTCACTTTTTGTAAAAGCGTAATAAAATGTTATGGACTATAGTTTTAATCTCAGTTATACGAAAAAGCTGAGATGGAAAGATTTGTTAATCTCAGTAATCTAAAAAGTGAGATTGTAACTTGAAGAATAGATCTCATTATCAAAAAATTGAGATTATAGATGAAAGAATATATCTCGTTCTGAAAAAAACTGAGATGAAAAGATTTTTTAATCTCAATAATCTAAAAGTGAGATTGTAACTTAAAGAATAGATCTCGTTTTTGAAAAACTGAGATTGTATATGAAAGAATATATCTCATTTCGGAAAAATTGAGATAAGAACTTTTAATCTCAATCATCTAGAAACTGAGATCATAAGTTAGAGAATACATCACATTTTTTTTAAGACTTGAGAAGAAAGCTCTTATATATAAAAAGTTGAAAGTTGCTTACCTCTTAATCGACTCCGCACGCAATACCCCTAAATAAATGTCACTCTCAACCATTCGACAAAAAATATTCGTTAAAAAATGGGGTACTTTCGGCGATGAAAATATATTTCGTCGCCAAATGGGTACCTTTGGTGACAAAATTTATGAAGGTTGCGTTTTGTCGCCAAATGTATTTCGAGTATAACTCTATGCTTAGAACTCCATTAATTGAGATAATTCAAATTGGGTTTGAACAATAACACAGAGGGCTACAACTTTCATGTTTATCAAAATTTCTAATTTTAATATTTAAAGGTTCAAAATGATGTTCGAAATATATTTTAATGTTAAAAGAATATGTTATCTATTAAATATTTCAATCATATATTGAAAAGTGTGTGTGATGCAGCTGGTTGAAGCTTCTATACAAAACTTAAGAGACTTGGGTTCAAAACCCAAGAGGATAAATAAAGGGAGATTTTTTCCCTTAGGAAAAAGCCACTTTTAATCTTGGTTTTTCCAAAACTGAGATTATTACTCTCTAAACAACCTCAGTTTTATAATAAAAATGAGATGTCAAGCTATTAAAGGTCACGGTTTTGTCATTTTAATCACAGTTTTTATATTTTTAGTCACGGTTATAATGAGATTTAATCACGGTTTTTATCCTGTGGTTAAAAAAGATAGGGTCTTTTAGTTACACCTTGATAGACCAAGTGAAAGATCACACCAGATGACCGAGGTCTTTATCTATTTTTGTAGTAGTGTTTACGGCTTTGATTCTTACTTGACACACCTCGCGGCCTGTCCAAGTTCAATCAAAGAGGGGCATTTGTAGACACCCCAATTTGGCCTAGCAATTATTTCAAATCCCACCTTGGAGACCATCCCAATGATGAATGGATATAGTGATTGTTAATTGACTTCTTGTAAACCCATGGACTTTTGGTGAGTACTTTTAGCCACTTAGAAGACCCAATTCAGAACCAAACAGCCTTTCAGACATAAATATAGCATCCTAGGAAAACACAACTGTTGGCCGCAAGATTGATCTCACGGTCTCCACTTCCTTTCTTCACCCGTGAAACATGGTGTTTGAAAATCTCCCTGAGAGATCGATTCCTCACCCGCGAGATGCATTCCTTGGCGGTCTAATCAATTGGTTGGCCGCCAGATCGTCTGTTTCCAGAATTTTGGAATGTTTTGTCAATCGTTTGATCCGTGCTCAAAACCCTAGTAGTCATTCTCCAATTCTTTAGGGCTACGAAAGCAGATTCGGAATAGAGATCTTGTTACCCTATAATTCCTTATTGATTCACGCCATTTGATTGGTCAGAGTGAGTCATCCCATGCCTATATAAAGAGGCACTTAGGGTTCCAAAATTAAGATGACAATTTACCCTTTCTAGTCATGAAACCCTGCAGAAATACTCCCTCATACTCTCTCTAAAAAGCCGTAAAATTTTGAAAGCAGCCATAATTCGAGCAATCAAACCCTGAAGTACAAACCCTAACCCTAGGGTTTTGAGAAGGAAATCAGTCAATCACCCTCAATCCGAAGCAATCAAAGCTACTGAGAGATCAAGGTGGTGAGGCCTAGGGGCCTGTGGTCTGTTTGTATTTTTAACTCGTTGCATTCTTTAACTATTTGATTTTCTATTAAATTGTTCGTCTTCTGGTGTGAGAAAGAACATTGGCTGGGACATCATTCCCACGGCCGATATATCGATCCAGTGGGATTCTACGACCGTGACATCCATTCAACAGCCATGGAATCCATTTGCTGGGATAGTCTGTCTTTCCGGCTTATTTTTTTATGCATGCTTGAATTACTATCCTGGCTCACCATTAACTGCTTAAAGGATAAAAATAGGTTCAGTGTTTAGAATCAAATAAAGCTAGCATACATCATATGTCGAATGATTATGGGCCGATCTCACGACCGGGCAAAAAGGGGTGTCTAACACCTTCACCTTATTGTACTTTTGGCTCCCGTACCTGGAATCTCTATCTATTTTTCCTAGTTTTTATAAACTAGGCGGCAACTCTATTTTGATGATGACTGCTATCGTGTTGTGATGTTCCTAGCCATGGGAATATCCACGATCTTGGTCTATGAAGTGGAATTGAACAAAGAGGATGACTATATGGTGATGCCCTATTTGGGAGGTGTCTACAACATCTCCATCAAACTCCCTACCTCTACATCTGGAGAATCTAAGAATGACGCCTCTTTGGTGGTTAAGGCTATCTCCAGAGGATCCTTGTACAACTCACTATCGACATGCTCTTGCACTAGCGTGTCGATCAAACTCACCTCATATACCTCCTCATCATCCTCAACCCGGCTATCCATATTGAAACATTCACCTCCTTTTTCAAGTCCCCAAACGACAATTGGACTTATCCAGTTTTGCAGTTCATAACAGCACTGGTGGTGTCTAGAAAAGGATGGCCAAGGATGATAGGAGTCTTCTCAAAGGACCTCCAGTATCGAGCATGTATCCTGGACAATGAAGTCGACTAGAAAAAGAAATTCGCCCACTTGAATCAGAACGTCCTCTACCACCCCCTTTGGAATTCTCACTCTGGTCAGCTAACTGTAGCGTGACCGGTTTGGCTCTCAAATCGCCTAGGCCCAGCTTCAAGTACATCAAATAGGGGAGCAAGTTGGCACTTGCTCTAAAATCCAGCAAAACCTTATCAAACTTTTGACCTGCAATAGCTATAAGGATGGTAGGACAACCGGGGTCTTTACACTTGGTAGGGATCTCGGCCAGAAGAATGGAGCTCACTTGCTCCGTCAGAAGCACTTTGTCCTGACTCTGAGTTCTCTACTTTGACGTGCACAAATCCTTCAAGACCTTTGCAAACTAAGGAATTGCATCAATGGCTTCAATCAAGGAGATAAGAAACTAAACTTTCTTGAATATGGAGCATTGGAAAGTTCACATTGACCTTAGGCTTTACCACCAAGTGGTTTGGATATGGAGCAATGGGTGGCGACGGAGTCATGGGGGCTGCAGGTGCAGGCACCACCACTAGCGGAGACTCCATCTCTTCCTCTTCGTCAAGGACAATTCCCAAGTCTAGGATGACTACTGGTGCAGCTATCGAAACTGGGGTGGAACCGATTTTTTCTTTGGAGGTAAGTCTTTGTCGATCACCTTCCCATTCCTGAGAGTGGTGATCGCCTTGGCCTCTTCCAGACTGAGGTTCAAATTACTCAGGCCAAAAGAATCACCCACAAAATGAGTATCGGTGGCATTGACTTGAGGTGGAGAAGGAAACCTTCCCTTCTCCTACTGGATTTGTCCAACTGCCGCCGTCAACTGGGTCAATTGGGTCCTAATGTCACCAATGGCCTATTTAGTCTGCTCAGTGAAGCTTGTTTGAGACTGCATGAGAGCCTTCATCATCTCATCAGTCTGCTTATCCCGCAAGGGATGGTTAATGCCTGGGGGTGGTCCAAAAGTTGAAGGACCGAACCCCTGCTGACTCTGAGGTGGGTAACAGAATTTGGTCATTTGGCCTTGAAGAGGCTGAAACTGCTGGACATGCTACTGAGGTGGTGCCTGGGGTTGCACTGGGGCTCTTTGATCCCTCCAACCCAGAAGTGGGTTTTGGGCCCACCCTGAATTGTAGGTATTTGAATAAGGGTCCCAACGCTGGTTAATCACGTTTAACTCAGCCTGATTGCTCTGGTAGGCTTCTTTTACCATAGGAAAAGCGGGGCAAGTGGTAACTAAATGCCCTGGACACTCACATAACGCACACATCTCCTCGACTCTTACCTTATTCACCTGATGGATGCTTCAAGTCCTCTAACTGTTTAGCCATCTTGTCCAGTTGAGACTGGACATTGTGCTCTTGCACACTCGAAGGAAAGATGCCAGATGCACTTGGTCCCTATGCAGCCATGGCCCTATCACCGAGGTTGGAAAGGTTCTTAGCTTCAGTGTTTCTTGGCCAACTCATCTAGAAAGTCCCACGCATCGTCTGGGGGCTTGTCTAGAAAATCTTACTCTTTACAGAGGTACTCAATCTGTTAAGCCGTCGCAATATTCAACCCCAAATAGAAAAATGACACCAACTGGTATTTCGCGAACCCATGATACGGCAAGGACAACAACAAGTTCTTGAACCACTGGCAACACCTTAAAAACAACTTGCTATCTTTCTGCTTATACGACTGAATTTGGCGAATCAGGTGCTTCGATTTGCTTTTTGAGAAATATTTCTTATAAAATAGATATCGAACAGCAGCCCACGTCGTGAGAGACTCGGCTTTCTACATCCGCAACCACTTATCCGACTATCCTTAAGCGAGGCTGGAAAAAGCTTAAGGCAAACATTCTCCCACTGAGATGTGGTGGCGAGGGTGCACACCAACCCCTTAAAATAGCAGACGTGCTCATACGGATCCTCATTCTCCCTTTTATAAAATAGGGGAAGGGCGTTATGCATACTAGGCTTGATGGTGAAGGCATTACGTGCCTCCACCGTCTCAGTCGGCAGAACAATTGGTCCGAGAGCACTGGTCATCTTAGGATGCATGTGCTCACGCATTGACTTTTACGGCTCTACCATCTGTGGTTCGATTATTAAATCAACAAAAAGGCCATCGATATCAAACGACTCACCACTGAAAGACTCTTCCTCCACGGCTACTCTCGGCTCTCTCTCCATGGCTACGTGACACTTGGTGTTGTCTCAGTAATATTTAGGCTTTAGAGGTGATTGCTTTCCTACGATGGAGGATTGCCTACCTTTACTTATGATGACTCGAAACAACTAAAAAAAACTAAAAAGAAAACAAAAACTAATGACCCAAATTCTTAACACACATTACCATCCTCGGCAACGGCACCAAAAACGCTTAGCGATTTCCTAGTCCTAAAATAAAGGGTTGCCCCAAGCGTAGGGCTGAGACCCACGTAGCATAATATCCGATAAGACCGGAGTCGAATCCACAGAGACGATGATATGTGCTGACTAAAAACTCGAGTTGTTACTAATTTAACGAGCTCTTAGGTAGCCACCCCTTGTAGTTTCGATTGAGATTAATTAAAACCTAAGTAAATTGATTGTTCTTTTCAAATAATTAAAATGAGGTACGGTCGTAGGGTTCATATCACTCGCAACCAGTCCGAATTAACCTACTCCACTCAATGTTCTTAAAAATATTCAACTTTAGATTGAAAAAGATACCCTGCAAGAGATGTGAACCCTAATGGTCACCGTTTACCCATGCGCAGCGGATAATGAGTTTTGGACCCCTATTCCCCCATTCACATGGGCTCCGACAATGCCCGGATTCGTCCACGGGAAGTATTTTACCAATCTAAAGTTGTCTTTTTCATTGTTTGAAAATAGGAGCAGTGCACAGACTGGCCATGGTGTACTAATCCCCAACGACCCTACCTATATGACTACTCACTTATTATTAAGAAAGAAACAAAAGAAACCCTAGTTTGGAAAATGCTTGTATTACGCGAGAAGAAAAATGAACAAGAAATTAATACCATGCTAACACAAATGAATTACTTTTATTAAGAACAAAAGTTGAAACGAGTTACTGAATGCTTGAAAACTTGAACAAAACGTCGAAAACTTGAAGGAAGAAACTCTGAAAGAAAGAATGTACGTCTAAAGCTATTACAATAAAATCCAAACCCTAAAAACGAAGTTTTGGGGTATTTATACCAAAAACCCCAAAATCCGGAATTAAAAACATTAAAACATTATTTTTGGCCACCCGACGCCACACGCCTCCGCTCTGACTCCCACGGCAGCGTCCAACCCGGCCTCAAGGCCATGCATTCAAACCTTGGTGCAAAATCTGCTATATTACCTACGAAAACAACAAAAACACAAAACAAAGGAAAGCACGGCATGAAGTGGAAAATGGAATAAAACGCACCTCTAATGCACTAATTCGCCCTACTTAGGCGCTTATATCTATAATATCATGCGCTTACTAGGATCCATAACCAATTACAAATAAATCTTATCTGTGATTTCTTAATTGGCCTCCAAGCAGTGGCGTAGCGGGGAATTGGTGTCCAGCTAATGGCTATTGGGATTTCGATGGGTGGAAGAGATTAGGGTTAAGATAGAAGCCAGGATTAGGGTTGTGATTTTAGGGTTTTGTGGTGAGATGATGATGGCGGTAGAGGATGGCGGCTAGAGTTTTGTATATCTAAGGTGGATGGTGAACCTGCTCTAATACCATGTTGTTAGAGAAAGAAGAAAAAGTGTGTAGGGTGTTGTGTTCACTAATCCTAACATAATCAACTCTTATTTATATAATGGGAAATCATAACATAAGACAACATTAACCAATGTGGAACTAATAGCAATACTATATTTTAACAATGGCAATCGGACCTGCCCAGCCTTGAACGGGGCGGGTTTTCCACCACCTTTTCGGGTATCAGGTCGGGGTAAAAATACTACAACCCGACCGGGTTTGGGTAGGGTCAATTTTTTACTTTTTTACGGAGCGGGGCGGGGCGGGGTGGGAACAGGGGTACCCAAAAAAATACCCTGTCGGGGTCGGGTCGGGACCGGGGTACACAAAAATCCGCCCTGCCCCGTTGCCATTCCTATGTCCAGGGGTACCAGCTAAACATATTACATTTAAATGAGGTACATTTATTTCTTTTTTCATGAATTTTTCACATAATTTGATAATTTTGATGTATTTTTTCATGATCATTAAGAAAATAATTGCTTATCATGCACTTACTTTAGTTACCTTTTATCAAATAGCTTCGAAGAAAAATGTTTCAGAAACATTATATATGCACGTTTCAAATAAATCTAATAATTTTCATATACAATTCATCACAACCAAAATAATTAAGTTTTAATTAATTCAAAAAAAAATTAGCTTGTTATTGGGATTTAATTTAAAATGGTGCAATAGGGCTGGCTTTTTTTTAATGGCATGCAAAAGAGAATTTTAATAATCTCGTATAAGGAGAGTACAGATTAAAAGGGTGGCAAGACTACGCCAACCACAAACCCAGACACCTAAGCCCTAAGGCCAACCAAGCCAAACAAACCCAAAAATAAATAAATAAAAAATCCCTAAAAAACCGTTGAAAAAACCCCAACTCTACTAGGACACCACCCACGTAAAGCACCCAAAACTTATCCAATCAAAACATAGGAACTTAATCCGCATCCAACATGGCTCTGGCTCTGTATCGCTCCTCATCGATTTCCAACATCTGAGTAATTCTACTAATCACTTGCTCCTCATCACCATCATAACCAATACCTACGGTCTTATAAATTCTGCATACTGCTTGAGCCACGTCGAGAAAAATTCTAATGGGGCTGGCTTGACATAAATTTAATGGTGAGACAACAATTTGAACATGTTGTATTTGGAGACTAAGAGCATCCCTATTGTAATAAACAAATGAATGTGGATAAACAAATTTAATAACAACACTTACAAAATACCCCACATATTGTAATAAGCAAAGTTATAACTATTTTAGCAAATAACTAAATTTCACTCATTCCATAACCAAACTTAACAACTTTTATGAATAACCAAACTCAAAACTCAATAACTTAGAAACACCCCACATTGGAATCGTCTCATCGAGAAGAACAATTTAGTATGGTCGGGTGCGTGATTAAAACTCATTTGCAACTGAACAAATATGCATTGTGTATTGTGGAGTTTTTTTTGTTAGAGATGCAAAAATAACCAATATGAAGGTAAAGGTTATTAAGTTTGATTATGAACATTTGGATAATCTAATACTGACGTGACACATTTTGGTTATTGGTTTTGATTATTACCATTGCGGATGCTCTAATGCTTGATAGAATCCATGCATGTATTGAGAAGAGATCAACATATGAAAGATTATTTTCCCAAAAAAGAAAGAGAAAAAAAAAAAAAAAAGCCTAAAATTCGAGTTGGGTCCCGGGCTTCCACTGGCCCTTAGTTACCTCTGCGGTTCTGCCCTCGCTTCCAAGAGTACTGGGCTAGGTCCTCTAACCGATTTGAGTTTAATTTGTTCACCCTCTACTTAAAAGGGTGAACATTATCATTCTTTTTATTGGTTGAAATGGTATAGATCTCATCACAAAGTGCGTGGATCTCATTATAAAGTGATGTCATGCTTATCAAAAGGTGTATTGCCTGGATGAGACCTATACTATTTCAATCAATAAGAATGGGGATAATGTTCACTGCCTTTTAAGGACGGTGAATAAAATTGCACTCTCCTCTAACCCATGTCCAAAGATACTCCAAAAAGGCCTTGAAGGAAAATATTAATCAGTTGAAGTTTTTTCCAGTACGTACTTAAACGGCCTCGTCGTTTCTTTTTTTTAGGAATATCCTAACTAGAATCAAGTTGCAATTGTCACAGCATTGATTGATGAAGCTTAGATAAAGATAGGAAAAACTTCTATGTATACATTAAAGATAGGACGAACTTCTGCCACGATAACAATCACAGTAAGATCAGTATTTACGACTTTCCTGCCCACATTAATTGTCTATTAATTTAACAGTCGCATATTTTAATTCACTCAAAAAACTACATATTTCATAGAACTAATTAACTACGTAAAGTAGTTTTCGCAGATAAAGTTTTCAAGATTATCGAGAAAATAATAGATTAGATGGGCAGGATTTTTAAATACCGGAATTAAATAGCAAAGATGGAGTTTAATTTAGTCATAAAAATATTGCTTTTACCTAGAACACCCTAAGTGTAACGACCCTAATTTTGGCTCTAAATTTTTCAAATAAAATTTATATTGCTATTCTGAATTATGCTAATTTAGTTAAACTAATTGTTTAATAATTATCTTGTCCCGATAATTTAATTGATATGTCTATGTATGAATATATATGTATATGTATCTTTTCCTAGAAATAAGGGTTTTGGTTTATCCTCTCCCTTTGCCAGCCGATTCTCTCTCTCTAGCTCAGACTCTCTCCACAATTCATGCCGAACCAACACCACTTATGCTCCCCATTTTTTCGGCTGCACACCTTAACCTTCCCCAAAACCAGCCACCACCTACATCACGTCCCCTTCATAACCGGCTCTCCTCATCAGCATCACCACCGTCCCTCTCTCTCCACTCTCCTCTATAAATACCCTCTCTTGCATGCCCTCCGAAAATCATATTTCAAACACACCACACACCATTGAAAATCCAGAGAAGAAGAGAAGGAGAAAGAAAGTTTCCAAGGTCCAACAATGCTGGTCTAGAGAGAGAATATGAAATGGGTACCGGTTTGCATTCACCCCAACACAAATCTAGTTCAAACATCATAGCCCACATTCTCAAACTTAACGGAAATATCCACTCCTCAATCAAAGTCAGCCCCGAGGTTCTCTGCTGCCGCTGTCTTCCTTGTTTCACTGAAACTGTCCGGAATTTATTTTTTCGCTTTTCGACCGAATTTAAGGTAGCATAATCGCTCCCTGTTGGGGATTCAAACGTTCAAATCCACAAGCAAACGCATACAATCGAAGAACAAACCAAAAACAAAAAACAATATAAAGCAGGAAAAGAACAAGAGACAGAGATTACGTGGTTCCGAATTAAGCTAATTGCTTAATCGTACGTCCACGGGGTGTTGGGGTGTTTCACTATGATGAAAAATATGTTAGAGTTACAAAAGAAGGCAGCCCTAGCTTTGCTTTTACATATGCAAGCAAGCTAATACTAGAAAACCCTAAAAAACACTAAAACCTGCGTTGGGCGGGACCCAAAACCTTCCGGGTCATTTTTTACTGTAACTCTAAAATTGTCTCCACATCTCAACAATCTCCCACTTGAAGACATGATCAAACATCCAGCCAATCATCAACTATCATTAACACCACCAGCACCCAGCCTCCCACTCAAGCTTGGAGACCCACAGAAGCTGAACAAGACTTCAGCTTCTCCAGAGTAACCACCTTCATAAACATGTCTGCCGGATTATCCCTTGTGTGAATCTTCTCCAAAGTGAACTGTCCATCCTCCAACAAAGAGCGAATAAAGTGATACTTTATGTCAATATGCTTGGTCATCGAATGAAAAGTTATGTTCTTCGCCAGATGTATTGCACTCTGACTATCACTAAACAATTTGTAATTGTCATGTTCCTTACCTAACTCTTTCATGAAACTCCTTAGCCATACCATCTCCTTGCACGCCTCCGTGGTTGCAACATACTCCGCCTCTGTTGTGGAAATAGTCACTATTTTCTGTAGCCGCGAGACCCAATCAACTACTGTACTCCCCAACGTAAAAACATACCCAGTAGTGCTCTTCCTACTGTCAATGTCCCCTGCTAAATCCGAATCCACATATCCTTGCAAACAAATATCAGAACCCCCAAAACACAAAGTCAAATCAGAACTACCTCTCAGATACTACAAAATCCACTTGACTGCCTCCCAATGCTCCTTGCTTGGATGTGCCATAAACCTGCTGACAACTCCCATTGCGTGAGCAATGTCTGGCCTCGTGCTAACCATAGTATACATCAAGCTGCCTACAGCCAAGGCATATGGAACTTTGGCCATGTAGTTCTTTTCTGCATCAGTTACTGCCCCTTTTTCCCTCGAAAGCTTGAAGTGACTTACCAACGGTGTGCTAACAAGCTTAGCACCTTCTATGTTGAACCTTTTGAGCACCTTTTCAACATATTCCTTCTGTGACAACTTCAACTTCCGGTTCACCCTGTCCTTATTGATTCGCATCCCAAGGATTTTCTTCGCAGAACCCAAATCCTTCATTGCAAATTCCCTGGACAGCTGTGCCTTGAGATTAGCAATCTCATCCATGCTTGAACCTGCAACAAGCATATCATCTACATACAACAAAAGTATGAGATACGATTTACCAAGCTTCTTAAAATAACAACAGTGATCCCCATGACATCTACTGAACCCCGTATTTGTCATAAAGGTATCAAACCTTTTATACCACTGCCTAGGCGCCTGTTTCAACCCATACAGACTCCTTTGAAGCTTACATACCTGATCCTCTTTCCCTTTGACAACATAACCCTCTGGCTGATGCATATAAATATCCTCCTCCAAATCCCCATGAAGGAAAGCAGTTTTAACATCTAACTGTTCTAAGTGTAAGTTCTCAACAGCCACAATATTAAAAACACATCTGATAGTACAAATCTTTACCACAGGAGAAAAGATTTCAGTGTACTCAATACCTGGTTTCTGCTCAAAACCCTTTACTACCAACCTTGTCTTGTACCGTTTGCTCCCATCAGATTCATCCTTAAGCCTGTATACCCATTTGATGTGCAAAGGTTTCTTTCCCTTGGGCAACTGAACCAAGTCCCAAGTCTGGTTTTATGAGAGAGAATCCATCCCATCATCCATTGCTCGCTCCCACTCTCTCTTGGTCTCCACCTGCAATGCTTCCTTAAAGCATTCTGGTTCACCACTATCAGTTAACAACAAATAGTGTAAAGCAGGAGAATAACGCATTGGTGGTTTAACAGTACGTGTAGACCTCCTGAGTGGAGGAGTCTGTGGATTTGCCTGTGGAGTAGGTTACATATTAATATCCTGGGGCTGTGAGACATTACTATCAGGGATCCCCTCAAACTCTACAAAGTTTGAATTTTCATTAGCCTCCTCAGGTTTATTATGTTTGTTTCTATACAAAACAGACTCATTAAATACCACATCCATACTTCTGTGTGTTTTTCGATTTTCAAAATCATATAGCCTATACCCATAGCTATCAGTACCATAGCCTATGAACACGCACTTTCGAGACTTAGCATCAAGTTTACCCCTATCACTCGATTCAATATGCATATAGGCCATGCAAGCAAATACTCGTAAATGGAATAAATTTACCTTTTTACCTGACCAAGCCTCCTCCGGCAATCCATTGTTCAAACGAGTTGAAGGTCCCCTATTGATCAAATACGCCGCTGTATTTACTGTGTCCGCCCAGAATTGCTTAGGTAACCCAGCATGTAGCCTCATGCTCCTTGCGCGCTCTAGGATCGTCCTATTCATACGCTCAGCAACTCCATTCTGCCTTGGCTTCTTTGGGATCGTTTTCAACCTTCGAATCCCATTTGCAGCACAGTAAGCCTCAACCTCACCATCGCAATACTCGCCACCATTATCAAATTTCAGACACTTCAATTTCTTTCCTGTTTCATTCTCAACTAATGCTTTCCAATTCTTGAAAACACCAAACACATCAGATTTATGCTTGAGAAAATAAACCCATGTTTTTCTAGTAGCGTCATCAATGAAAGTAACAAAATAACGTGAGCCACCAAGAGAAGATACCTGAGATGGTCCCCACACGTCTGTATGAACCAGCTCCAACTTCTCTGATTTTAGAGTCCTTGCCACCTTTGTAAAGCTAACTTTCCTCTGTTTCCCGAAGATGTAATCCTCACAAAAGTCCAAGTTCAGCGACTTACAACCCGGCAATTTCCCCTTTGATAACATTACTTTCATCCCATTTTCGCTCATGTGACCCAACCTACGATGCCACGTAGTACAATCAGTTGCTGATGCTGCCACTGCGATGCTACCGTAAGTACCCGAAGATACATATAGGGTTCCTTCTTTTTTACCGCGAGCCAAAACCAGTGCCCCTTTGCTCATCTTCCAAGCGTCTGATGTAAACGATGTGACCACTCCACCCTCTGACAATTGACCCACCAAAATAAGATTCCTTGTTTGACTAGGCACATGTCTAACATCCTTCAATTTCAGTACTGTCCCGTCTGTCTGAGTTATATACACATCCCCTTTCCCAACTATGTAGCAAGCTTCATCATAACCCAGATAAACTTTTCCATAGTTTCCCTGCACATAATTCTGTAGCACATCCATGCATAAAGTAGCATGGAATGAGGCTCCTGAGTCTACAATCCAAGACTCATTGCGAGAATCCAATTCATTATCCAATTCCTCGGAAACGTTAACGGTGTTCTTACCCCCTTGATTATTCCCATTCTGTTGCTTTTTCGGTGGTGCTTTATAATCTCGCTTCCAATGCCCCATCTGATCACAATTCCAACATCCTTCAGGTTTCACTTCTCTACTGCGAGATTTACTCCTGCCCCTATTCTTGGAACTCCCTCTTCCCTTGCCCTTATTGCCTCCCCTATTTGCAGACCTGCCTCTGTCCTCGGTACTAAGTGCTGAACCCGAAGCAACATCCTCACCCGATGCTGTCCTCCTAGCCTCTTCTCCTAATATCAATCCAGTAACATCCTCCAATTTTATTGTTGAAGACCTAGAGGAATTACTCACTACCACGACAAGTCCATTCCAACTTTTTGGCAAACTCGAGAGTAGAACTAGAGCTCTAATCTCATCATCAAAATTAATACCCACAGATTCTAACTGATTTCTGACCGTATTAATTTCATTCAGATGTTCAGTAACAATAGAGTTTTCAGGCATCTTTAGGTTAAACAACTTTTTCATAAGATATACCTTGTTCACCGCAGAAGGTTTCTCGTACATCTTTTCTAGGGCTTTGAACAAATCTGCTGTAGTCTTTTCTTTGGCAATATCTGACGCAACCGACGGCGCGAGACTCAATCGCACAATCCCCAAAGCTTTGCGATCCAAAATATCCCAATCTGCTTGCTTTATGGTTTCTGGTTTTGTGCCACTGATCAGAACATATAGATCTTTCTGATACAAAATATCCTCCATCTGCATCTTCTAGAAAGCGTAGTTCGTACCATTGAACTTCTCGATCTTGTATTTTTCTTCAGCCATTGTGTAAACCCTTGACCTCCTAACCCCGAGCTCTGATACCAGTTGTTGGGATTCAAACGTTCAAACCCACAAGCAAACGCATACAATCGAAGAACAAACCAAGAACAGAAAACAATATAAAGCAGGAAAAGAACAAGACACAGAGATTACGTGGTTCCGAATTAAGCTGATTGCTTAATCGTACGTCCACGGGGTGCTGGGGTGTTTCACTATGATGAAAAATATGTCAGAGTTAAAAAAGGAGGCAGCCCTAGCTTTGCTTTTATATATGCAAGCAAGCTAATACTAGAAAACCCTAAAAAAAAATGCTAAAACCTGCGTTGGGCAGGACCCAAAACCTTTCGGGTCATTTTTTACTACAATTCTAAAATTGTCTTCACATCTCAACACTCCCCTACTTTTTCCTATGTATATTTAGTCCCTGTATTATGATTTCATAATTTATAATGGAGGAAATCGTACCCATGTGTCAAGATTAAAAGAAATGATATATGCTCTGTTTTAGAAAATGGAAAATGGAACCCACTGTGCTTGAGTTTTCAAAAGAGGTACTGAAATTACAATTGCTCCCCTTGTGTTTTAATTAGTTCCAAAGTTGACCCCAAACTATGTATTTAACATATTTTACCAATTGTTGTTACATTAAATGTTAGGATAATAAATGCATGACAACTTGCCTTCATTATTAACTGTGATTAGTATTAAAATTTATAACTGTGCAGTAACTAACCTTATTCTTAGTAAGAAAAAGTTGATCTTTTTTTAAATCAAATGATAATATTGGTAAATGAAAAAAATGAAACAATAAATAGATAGATAGATAGAACAATTATAGACTTCAACCCAGTAACACTAGGATTCTTGTAGAGATCCACAATTTATTTAATTATTGAAATTAATTATTAAATGCCTAATTGAGAAAATAGGAATTATTTGGTGATTAATTAGATTGGGGCTTGATTTGAAAGAGTAGAAAGTTGAGGGAGTATGTGTGTGATTTAGAGATATGTGGGTATATAAGGTGGGTGTGTGCATTGTAGGAGATAAAATTCTCCTCTCTCTCTCATCCGTTCTCTCCCTCCCTCCACCAGTTATCTCTTTCTCTCCTCTCTTCTCACCCAAAACTCCACTCCATCTCCCAAAATCTTCAAGAAACAACCTCCCTCCGGCCTTGCAATCACGTTCTTGAGCTCGGAGATCCTTGGGTTGAGTTTAAATCGAAGTTTCAGAGTTTAGAAAGCTAGGGCTCGTTCAAAAACGCTTGAATCTCGACCATTATTGCGAGGTAGGAACTTCTTTACTTCTTTTATATGTTTATACGTTGATTTGGTGTAAAATCGTGCCCTTGATTGTCGGATTTTGGTTGTTGAGCATGTCTGAAAATCTGCTGAAATCGCTACCCGAAGACCCGTGGTATCGATACGGATTAAGAGCATATCGATACAGTGAGCTTATCTTTTTGGACAGTTGATAGCGTATCGATACGGATTAAGCGCGTATCGATACTAGGAGCTTAACTCCAGTTTTGCACATTTTGCTTCTCCGTTGATTGTT
>BPLS01000514.1:1612704-1628418 GCA_019656275.1 Rhododendron kiyosumense | reverse complement strand
CTAAACTCTTTTGGACACCTCCTAAACTATCTCAATCTTGTCTAATTAACTTCCTATGATGGCTCGATGTACTCCTTGGTCCGTTGGTCTCCCGTTAGCAATAACCGGATAAGAATTGACTTAGTTAAACATTGTAATGTACTTTCTATAGATTGTTGGTATTGTGTGATCATTCATGGTGCGTTTGTGATGACTTTAGCATAATGTAGGGTGTTCCATCTATGAATGGGTTCATGGGGGAGTCTTAGCTTGTATGTTATATGAGGAAATAGTTGATTTTGGGTCGAAGGTTGGTTTAGGAAGTCCCGTAACGCAAGTGGTGGCAAAACAATAACCCGAGTCGTTAGGGATCACTGTGACGCAAGTGGTGGTAACACGGTAATCCTTATAGTGTTATCCAGTAACGCAAGTGGTGGAAATACCGATGGTGAGAGTTTGGGTTAGCAAGTCGGGTTGGGATTATTAGAGGGGTTAGTATCATATGGCCTATGCATTCGATTTCAATAGGGATTCATTTACGAATTGATTGGTTATCGTCTGTCGAACTGTATTTCCTTATCCTCTCTAGTTTGCACTCGTCATCATGTTTACATATAAATTTGGTAAAGATTTTCCTACTGGGCTAGTGTAGCTCAACAAAATCCTTCTTTTCAGGTTCGAATGTTAGACAGTAGGCTGCATGCGACGGTGTGCTTGTACATGAAGACTTTTGGAAACTAAATTCTATTTAGTTACTCATTCATCTTTGTAATAGATTTTCTTTTGGCCAAAAATGGTTTTGTAACTAATTAACTCTTGATTTATCTTTTGACTAAAGTTTGTAGTATTCTGATCGTATTGTATCTGTATCACAGTTGATTTGGGCCGAGGTGCCAATGTTGTACTTCTTTAAACAGGGGGACTTGTTTGTAAATTAAACAGGTGGGAAATCCTTTTGGGTAATATGTACGATTCGTGAGGCTCCTTTATTAAAAATGTAATATTTATTTATGTTAAAAATCGAGGTCGTGACAATTCTTAAATTCACCAGATTATAAATATCCTACGGATTTCAAAAATGCTAATGGAAATCCTCAAAGTTAATAAAATTATATACTTGTTCAATAAAATTTAAATAACTTGAAAGGCCTTGCCCAATCCAAATCCCTTTTGTGCTTATTTATTTGCACCTATCAATTTTTATATGATTATCTCATTGAAATGTATTGTGTTTGAGCTGTTGTTGATTGTATCATGTTGTACATGCTAGAATGAACTTAGGTTCACTAGGTGGTTATGAGTAGTGATTCACGTGGATGATTATAAGTAAATGGAAAACTGATAAAGTATTGAAGTGTGACGTTGTGGATTGTGATTTGACCCATAGCTATGGCAAGGGTAACCTGTGGGGCCTTGTGTTGAAATTGGTTACCTGTGGGGCCCAATGTTGAGAAATATTGTGACAGTAATGTATGTATGTCATGGGAAGTTTTTCTTTGAGGAAGAGAATGGGTCCCATTAGACGATTATAGTTAGTGAGACGTTAATATATGATATATCATGGGAAGTTTATCTTTGAGGAAGAGAATGGGTCTCATAAGACGGTTATAGTTAATGAGACATTAATGTATAATATATCATGGGAAGTTTATCTTTGAGGAAGGGAATGGATCTCATAAGACGGTTATAGTTAGTAAAATGTTAATATACGATACGTAATGGGAAGTTTCTCTTTGGGGAAGGAAATGGGCTCCATGAGACGGTTATAGTTAGCGTGGGATAGTGGATGTCCGATCCTAATGTATGATATGTTATTGGGGAACTCGATCCTCCTGTTATGGTCTTAAGTCAGAACATGCTAGGTACATAACTTAAGTGTGCTCATCTAGGATCCTGGTACAGGATCAGCAAGAGGAAGGGTGGACCCATGAGACGGTTGTAGTTAGTGGATGTTGGAGGAAAGGATCTTGTGGAGATGATCCTTAGATTACATGTAAGATGATGGATAGTAAAGAAAATGACAATATTCTATTATTCTGTACCTTCTGTGTATTATCAATTGTTATATGGTTGAACTAACTGTAGTGTATGGGGTTAGAAGGGTTAGGATTATCTGCTAAGTTTCAAAACTCATTATAGTGCCATTGGGATGCGTTTCATACCTGGTAATTAGGAGACCGAAGAGCATAATCCTCTCTAAGATGATCAGTGCAAGGGTGAGGACCTCCCAGGTGAGAAAGAGGAGTTTGTCGAGCCTTTGATGCATTACCCTTAGAAGCTCTATTATTTTGAAGTATCGTTATTTGAATTTTCAAAAGGGTTACCACATTTGTCAACTTTTGTTTTATTTTGAGTTGTAAGCCAATTAAGTAGTTTTACATTTAGTATTTGAGATTTTCGCAGCTCAACTTTATTTAATAAAATTTTATTTCTTAAATTAGTGTATGAATTATTAAATCAGCTACAAATAATTTAATTAACGTTTTCGAAAATCGGAGCGTTACACTAAGTTTGTGAAATATTAATGCAAGCTGTACACGAATGTAATTTTCAATAGAGAGAATGGTGCCAACTTCCAACCATATAAGTTGACCACGATATTATCAAAACTAGAGAGATCAACATTATACTATTTGGATGAAGAAATTAAAACATACTATTATTTATTTTTATTTTTTTTGGCCAAAGTTTAGGATAGTTTTTATTAATCTCAGGAAAATAAAACCAATACATCAAGATGGGCTTTCATCCTCACATGATGGATGAAAAAAGCCAAGGGGGGGGATAGAATTCCCACTCCCTTTCACAGCATCTTTGGCCACAACATGCGCCGCCGAATTGCCAATCCTTCGAATAAAACTCACTCTCGTATCTTCAAACTTCTGCCTTAGCCGGGTCACATCCGCAATTAGAACCCCAACTGCTGTGTTGACATCTTGCTGCTTTTGAATCATGCCAATCGCCAATTGGGAATCTCCTTCAATATGCACCTTCTGCAACCCAAGTTCAGTTGCAAAGACTAAACTTTCTTGTGCCGCCATCGCCTCCAACACTACCGGGCTCATCAAATACCCGCAGTGAATACCTCTGGCAGGTCTAAAATGGCCACGTGAGTCTCTGATCCCAATGCCTAGCCCACTTGACTTTCAGTGATTTTCCAATCCCCCATCGAAATTGATTTTAACCCAACCATTCATGGGTTTTTTCCATTCAACTTGCTCTCCAATAATTGTTGCATGACCAGTGTCCCCAATCCTTGGTGTTCGTTCATTAGACTTCAAGAAATCTACTGCCTCGCAAATCGCAGCAGTGCAAGTTGCATCCGGTCTCCACAGTTTATTATTGAAAACAACGTCATTTCTGCATTTCCAAATTCTCCAAATGATATAACGCACTGCAGCCCACACATTCTTGTTTTCCTTCATCCCTTTCCACCTCTCTAGTAGATTATCCCACCAATCAAGAATTGAATCACCCTGAATAGAACTCATGTTGATCCCTAATGGGGATAGCCGCCACATGATCTGTGCGAAGGAACATCTGGCTAGTCAATGAATAGCAGATTCCCTATCCTTTGAACATAAGGGGCACAACGCATCATTAACCATCCTCCTCTTGACCAACACATCTTTCACGGGAGCAATATCATGCATACATTTCCACACAAAATGTTGAACTTTACCTTGACACGGTAGCTGCCAAACACTTTTCCATACCTCTTTCCGTCTTTCCCTATTACTTCCTTCCCCCTCACTTCTTTCCCCCAACTGCCCATCCCTCCTTAACCTTAACGCAATTTCGTAACCTGATTTAGCTGTATATATGCCATTACTAGTGAAGTGCCATATTGCTCGATCTTCCATTGCGAATCTGGACAAAGGTATACCCAAATTTAGTTCTGCTTCCTCTTGATTAAATGCCTCTCAAACCAGCTCATTCCTCCATTTATTACCAATGGGCTCAATGAACTGACAAATCCGAAATCCCTTAGCAAAGTTAGCAATCCCCCTTGGTTTAAACCCGCCATCACGAGGTAGCCATGGGTCATCCGCTACTCGAATTCGATTCCCACTGCCCACTCTCCAGCAAAATCCCCCTTCAAGCACCCTCCTACCCTCCAGAATGCTCTTCCATGTCCACGAAGCATTAGACTTAGCTGTAGCTTTCATGAAAGAGCACCGCGGAAAATACTTGGCCTTTAAAGGGTGGGTGGTTTATGTTTAATTTGATTGTACTTGTACAAAGTTGGTTGAATACAGCACTATTGACTCTTGTTCTATAATGTTTCCTGAAATGTCAACTCCAATCAATGGATCAAATCCGATCCGAAAATTTTGATTTGAATCCAATAACGTTGATCCAATAATCCAAAACCAGTAAACCAAATATGGATCGGCCCAGATTCGAATTATATTGGATTTAACGGATCCGAACTTTATTTTTAAAGACCCTTTTTTTAAATTTTTTAAACAAAAAAATTTGTGTTTTTTATTTTGAAAAAAATTGTATTTTTTATTTTGAAAAAAATTGTATTTTAACAACAACCGTGCTACTTGCACACATCTTGCACATACATTTTTGTGGGGCCAATATCGAGGTCCCACAAAATGATCTGAACCGCTCATATTTTTTAAAATACTTTTGGAGGGTTCCTGAAAAAAATAGCTCCAACAGATATCGGTAAGGGCTTTCTCAAAATTCGTAAGGCAAAATAAAATGATTCGCCTTACGATTTCTGAGAAAGCCCTTACCGATATCTGTTGGAGCTAATTTTTTACTAGAACCCTCCAAAAAATATTTTTAAAAATATGAGCGGTTTGGATCATTTTATGTGACCCCGATATGGGCCCACAAAAATGTATGTGCAAGATATGTGCAAAATTATCTGTGTCAGAATCATTACTGTTGTAAAAATGTATATTTTTTTTGCTAATATTTTTGAAGTAAAATTTTTTTGGATCGGATATCTGATCTTACGGATCTAGATTGGGATTACTACTCCCGAATTTATGAAGTTCAGATTGAGTTTGGATCCGCTATCCGACCCCCTTCCAAACAGGTGCCTGTCCAACCCTTCTTAGCTGTTGATCTCGCAAATCAATAGCTGAGATGGGCCGAGCACTTCTTGCTCAAAATTACATTGTATTGGAGCAAAAAGTGCTCGGCCATCTCAGCCGTTGATTTGCAAGATCAATGGTCGAGAGGGGGACGGACAGGGGATCCTGTGGCGTTCAGATTTGGATCGGATTCGGGCAATTTTTTATTCGAATCTTGTCAGATTCGGATTCAATCCGGTCTATTGACAAGCCTACTCCGAACAGCATAAGCAACCGTACTATTTATATATCTATTTCCATAGTTGACATGATAAGAATAGAAATGAATTCAATGTAAGAATTTAACCTATATATTAGTATTTGAATCATAGGCATGTACCTGAAGTCATGATTGTGATAAAAGATGTGAGCAAAGATTATTGAGTAACCATTTTACATTTTTACTCTCAGAGTTAAGGAACATTATTGTATCCCATTGTGCATTTTCCTTAATTTATTCATTTACTGTATATGAGTTCTTTATGTGTCTTTTTTATGGGTTGTTTTACATGAGGAGAAGTTGAAAGATGAAGATAAGAATTAAAAGAGAAAAAGGTTATTGGTGGGTGACTTTGTACGTGGGTGTGTGCATGTGAGGCACAGACTTAAACATCTATGTGTAAAATGACAAGGAAATGAATTAAGTGGTGGATGGACAAGTGTCTTAATTAGGCACCTGGTAAGCTTACCAGGTAGGTGGTATAAAAACAAGAGCAAAGGATTTCTTCAAGGACAAATAGTTTCCGATGAGTTTTTACATAGAGACGTGAGGAGCATATGGCTACGAGTTCCTGTTCTTATGAGGTCTGGCAAGACGATTTGATGGTGAGTGTGAGATACATGTTTTTTTGTACAATATTAATGATGGGTTCTTGTTGGTTGTGTTATGTGCGGTAACTGTATGTCGTGGAACTGTTTGGTATGTGACAGGGTGACTAGACTAATAAGCTATGCCAAAAGACACATTGGCCAATGGGTTGTGGTGAGGCTAATGAGGTGGTACATCACCCGTCATATACTGAGGAGGACCTGTAACGATCCGGATTTTCGATCCAATTTTTTTTTAATACAAATTTATATTGTTAAATTTCTAATTCAATAATTTTTTAGATTGAATAATAAAAATATATTATTATGTATACAATTGATATTATTTACACTATTGTATAAGATATATATTTATATTGTAGATATACGAGAAATCAGGGATTCATATTTATCTCTTATCTTTCCTATCTAAACCCTAAATAGAACTCTATTCAAATTAACTCTTTATTTCCCTCTCAAACTTTATCACCTCCATCTTTATCATTTAAACTACACCCCACATTTAAGAGATTTTGTTCCCCTCTCTCTCTCTCTCTCTCTACATAAACGCGTCCACATACATTCTCACCTTATACATAAATGCGTCTACATACATTTTCACCTTATAAATAAACGCGTCCACATACATTAGAATTAAAGAAAACCCCACCAAATGTGGCACTTGTACCCTATCCCTCTTATCATTATTAGTATCTATCTCCTTCCCTATTCCACCACTTTCACACTTATCCTCTCATCTTCTCACTACTTTATTCTTTTTCATTATACATACTCACAAAAATCCGAAAGTTCAATGCCAGTATATTATTTCACTCTCGCTTCTATTGTTGAGTCTACAAGAGGGAGAGAGAGAGAGAGACGGATTTCTACATAAAATCCCTCAGTACATTATATTCAGGTTCCCAATCAATCACTACATCACCAAGCATCCACAAACCACCTTCCAATCATTTCGAGTCAGCCCCGAGTCCTCCGCTGCCGCCGCTGTCTTTTTCATGTTACTGAAATCGTCCGCAAACTAGTACTCGCTTTTTCGACCGGATTTAAGGTAGATTAATCTCTATCCTACTTTCCTCTAAGTATATTTAATCCATGTATGATGATTTAAATGAGTTTAATGGTAGCAAACGAAATCACGGACCGAAACTGAGAAACCAGTTACTACTATATTTTTGAGAATCACTATTGCATGAATGAAATGTTTTTTTTTATACAAGCTAGATCAGTATTACACTTGGACCCTTGTAAGTAATTAGTTTTCGGATTTGGCCCTAAACTATGTTTTGACTTGATTTGTCCTCTTTTATTGTTGTGACATGATAGTGTTTAAAATAATTGTATATTAACCGATCTTGCTTAATATAAATTTTGTTCTGTTCAAGTAACCATTCACTAAATTATACTGTAGTAAAAACAAAGGTATTTTGGAATGATACTGAATGGGTTATACTTTTATTATAAAATAAGGTATAAAATAAGTTACGGAAATATTATTGTAATTATTATTTTTAATCAATAAACTAATTATGGTGGCAAATTTTCCAAATGGATCAGTAGTAAAAACTTTAGGTTTAATCTTTGATACTAGAAAAGTAGTAGTTACGAAGAACAAATAAAATAACTCTAAAAAACTAAACTAACACAGGTACTATTTTGAATGAACCAATGAACAAATTAAATTAGTGGAACAATTGGTAATAGTATATAGGTAAAACTGTGTAGTTTAAATCTTGTTAAGTAAAGTACTGATGAAGGTATCGGATAATTAAAATGTTACGAGTTACATAAGAAAACTTACAAACTAATATCTACAATAATTATTATTTATTATTATTATTTTTAAATCTTAATAACACGTTGAACACTAAGAAATTAATAAATTACTAAGTTACCTAACTAAGGTCAATGGAGTGAATGAAACGTAACAGCTAGAAGCTAGTCATGAAATTTAAATAATTCGAAAGGCCTCGTCCTAACATCTACATGTTTAAATATTTTTCATCTATAAATTGTTTTGCTTGTGTTCTCATTGAAATGTATTACGTTGGAATCAGTTGTTGTTGGAGATATATGATTGGACATGCTAGTCGGATTTGAGCTCATGGGTGGTTTCGAGTAGTGAAAATGTAGACGTGGATAAGTAAATGATGAAATGGTAAAATTGATTGAGGATGTTGGGTACCGGTAAAGGACCCTGGTACAGTAAGGTACCTTTACTTGCGTTAGAGTACGGTACAGTACCCAGTGTGTGTGGAGAACGGTAAAGGACTCCGGGTACAGTATTTGGGATACGGTAAAGGATCCTAAATACGATATAGGACCCTGTGTGTGTGGAGGACGGTAAAGGACTCCAGGTACAATATTTGGGATACGGTAAAGGATCCTAAATACGGTACAGTACCTTGTGTGTGTGGAGGACGGTAAATGACTCCGGGTATAGTATTTGGGATACAGTAAAGTATCCTAAATATGGTACAGTACCCTGTGTGTGTGGAGGACGGTAATGGACTCCGGGTACAGTATTTGGGATACGGTAAAGAATCCTAAATACGGTACAGTTCCCTGTGTGTGTGGAGGATGGTAAAGGACTCCAGGTACAGTATTTGGGATACGGTAAAGGATCCTAAATACAGTACAGTACCCTGTGTGTGTGGAGGACGGTAAAAGACTTCGGGTACAGTATTTGGGATACGATAAAGGATCCTAAATATGGTACAGTACCCTGTGTGTGTGGAGGACGGTAAAGGACTCCGGGTACAGTATTTAGGATACGGTAAAGGATCCTAAATACGGTACAATACCCTGTGTGTGTGAAGGACGGTAAAGGACTCCGGGTACAATATTTGGGATACAGTAAAAGATCCTACATACGGTACAGTACCCTGAGTGTGTGGAGGACGGTAAAGGACTCCGGGTATAGTATTTGGGATACGGTAAAGGATCCTAAATACAGTACAGTATCCTCTGTGTGTGGAGGACGGTAATGGACTCCGGGTCCAGTATTTGGGATACGGTAAAGGATCCTAAATACGGTACAGTTCCCTGTGTGTGTGAAGGATGGTAAAGGACTCCAGGTACAGTATTTAGGATACGGTAAAGGATCCTAAATACAGTACAGTACCCTGTGTGTGTGGAGGACGGTAAAAGACTTCGGGTACAGTATTTGGGATACGGTAAAGGATCCTAAATACGATACAGTACCCTGTGTGTGTGGAGGACGGTAAAGGACTCTGGGTACAGTATTTAGGATACGGTAAAGGATTCTAAATACGGTACAGTAGCCTCTGTGTGAGGAGGATGGTAAAGGACTCCGGGTACATTATTTGGGATACGGTAAATGATCCTAAATATGGTACAGTACCCTGTGTGTGTAGAGGACGGTAAAGGACTCCGGGTACAGTATTTAGGATGGTAAAGGAACCTAAATACGGTACAGTAACCTGTGTGTGTGGAGGACGGTAAAAGACTCCGGGTACTATATTTCGGATATGGTAAAGGATCCTAAATACAGTACAGTACCCTCTGTGTGTGGAGGACGGTAATGGACTCCGGATATAGTATTTGGGATACGGTAAAAGATCCTAAATATGGTGTAATTCGTAGTGTGTGTGAAGTACGGTAAAGGACTTCGGGTATAGTATTTTGAGAAACGGTAAAGAATCCCTGAATATGATATAGTACCAGTGTGTAGAGTTGGGAGATGGTAAAAGTTCTGGCAATAATATAGTGCGATCCCTAATGCTGAGTTGTCATGGTGAGCTATTCCTTTATTATGGTTGTAAGCGAATCCAGACTGGTTACATAATTTAATTGTATTCGCTTAGAACTCTGGTGTAGAAAAAAATAAAGGGAGAGTTATTCCATGAGACGGTCAAAATTGGTGAATGTGGGAGAAAATGACTTTATGGAGAGGATCCTTGGATATCATGTAAGTTAATGGATAGTAAAGGAATGGGCGATGTGCTATTATTTTGTAACTCCTGTGAATTGTTATATTGTTGATCTGCTAATTGTAGAGTAAGGGGTTAGTAGGATTGAGATTATTCTATTGGGTGAATTATCACTCACAAATACATTTGTATCCTGGTAAGTCGTTTGCTTCGGCGATCAATTTGCCAGAGAGTGCAGGGTTCAATGGTGGAGCTGTTTGACACAGGAGGAATATCAATGGTGAAGACCAAGGATGCTTGAGATCTGTATCAACACTACGGTCGCTCTAAAGATGGTTAAATAAAATATTAGATTCTTTGGGTATATTTTTTTTTAATGTAGATTTTCTATAACGCTAAATAAGAGCCGGGTAGTTTGTAAAATTCAATATATTTTAGGTTTAATGCTTCCGAAATTTCTTGAAAAATCGGGGCGTTACAGAATGGTATCAGAGCATAGGTTCAACTCTCGGACTTGGGTAGATTGGGTAGATCACACTTCCGAGAGCGTAGACTCAAGTTGTTAATCGTAATTGTTACTTATGTATTTTAAGTCTAATCTATAAATACTATTTGTTCGTCATCTAACTTAGACTTCATGAGAATACCGTGAGAAAACATTGGCCTTACGTGTTTGACTTATATGTGTTACGTTACCTACTTTTGTGAGGTTACTTATATAGTTATATATTAGTATGATCCTATATATACGTAATCAACTACTTGTACTATAAGTCAGAGGATACGATGTAAAAAAAAAAAAACAACCTGTTGGACCACTCGTTAAAATGGACCTTATTATGTTAGCCTCATTTGATTAGCTTTGCATAAAATCCACCAAGCGAAAACAAGTTTTGTTACTTATTTATTTATTTTTTAATTTAACATCACATTGGGAATAGATTCACGTTCGTATTTTTATTTTTAAGGGGGATAGAATGTAATACACCGTATCTTCATTATTTAAAAAAAATATTATTGATTTAGTTTGAAATTCCCAACCACGCAATTTCGAGGACGAAATTATTTTAAGGAGGATAGGTTGTAACGATCCGAATTTTCGACAAAATTTTTTTTTAATACAAATTTTTATTGTTAAATTTCTAATTCAATAATTATTTAGATTGAATAATAAAAATATATTATTATGTATACAATTGGTATTATTTACACTATTGTATAAGATATATATTTCTATTGTAGATATACGAGAAATTAGGGATTCATATTCATCTTTTATCTTTCCTATCTAAACCCTAAATAGAACTCTATTCAAACTAACTCTCTACTTCCCTCTCAAATTCTATCACCTCCATCTTTATCATTTAAACTACACCCCACATTTAAGAGATTTTGTTCTCCTATTTCTCTCTCTCTCTCTCATCCTATACATAAACGCGTCCACATACATTCTCACCTTATACATAAATGCATCTACATACATTTTCACCTTATACACAAACACGTACACATACATTAGAATTAAAGAAAATCCCACCAAATGTGGCACTTGTCCTCTATCCCTCTTATCATTATCAGTATCACTTTCATTCCCCATTCCACTACTTTCACACTTATCCTCTCGTCTTCTCACTACTTTATTCTTTCTCATTATACATACTCACAAAAATCCGAAAGTTGAATGCCAGTATATTATTTCACTCTCAATTCTATTGTTGAGTCTAGAAGAGAGAGAGAGAGAGAGAGAGAGAGAGAGAGAGAGAGAGAGAGAGAGAGAAAGAGAGACGGATTTCTACATAAAATCCCTCAATATATTATATTTAGGTTCCTAATCAACAACTACATCACCAAGCATTCACAAACCACCTTCTAATCATTTCGAATCAGCCCCGAGTCCTCCGTTGCCGCCACTGTCTTTTTCATTTTATCAAAATTGTCTGCAAACGAGTACTCGCTTTTTCAACCGGATTTAAGGTAGATTAATCTCTATCCTACTTTCCTCTAAGTATATTTAATCCATGTATGATGATTTAAACGGGTTTAATGGTAGGAATCGAAATCACGGACCGAAACTGAGAAACCAGTTACTACTCTATTTTCTTTTGAGAATCACTATTGCATGAATGAAATTTTTTTTTTTTTACATGCTAGGTCAGTATTACACTTGGACCTTTGTAAGTATTTAGTTTTTGGATTTGGCCCTAAACTATGTTCTGACTTGATTTATCCTCTTTTATTGTAGTGACATGATAGTGTTTAAAATAATTGTATATTAACCTATCTTGCTTAATGTAAATTTTGTTATGTTCAAGTAACCATTCACTAAACTATACTCTAGTAAAAATAAAGCTATTTTGGAATGATACCGAATGGGTTGTACTTTTATAATAAAATAAGGTATAAAATAAGTTACGAAAATATTATTGTAATTATTATTTTTAATCAATAAAATAATTATTGTGGCAAATAATCCTAATGGATCGGTAGTAAAAACTTTAGGTTTGATCTTTAATACTAGAAAAGTAGTAGTTACGAAAAACAAATAAAATAACTCTAAGAACTTTACTAACACAAGTACTCCTTTGAATGAACCAATAAACTAATTAAATTAGTGGAACAATTGGTAATAGTATATAGGTAAAACTGTATAGTTAAAATCTTGTTAAGTAAGTACTGATGAAGGCATGGGATAATTAAAATGTTACGAGTTACAAAAGAAACTTACAAACTAATATCAAAAATAATAATTTATTATTATTTTTAAATCATAATAATACGTTGAACACTAAGAAATTAATAAATTACTAAGTTACCTAACTAAAGTCAGTGGAGTGAATGAAACGTAACAGCTAGAAGCTAGTCGTGAAATTTAAATAATTCGAAAGGCCACGTCCTAACATCTACATGTTTAATTATTTTCCATCTATAAATTGCTTTGCTTGTGTTCTCATTGAAATGTATTATGTTGGACTCAGTTGTTGTTAGAGATATATGATTAGACATTCTTGTCGGACTTGGGTTCATGGGTGGTTTCGAATAGTGAACATGTAGACGTGATTAAGTAAAAGATGAAATGGTAAAGTTGATTGAGGATGTTGGGTGCCGGTAAAGGACCCTGGAACGGTAAGGTACCTTTAGTTGAGTTAGACTACGGTAAAGTACTCAGTGTGTGTGGAGGACGGTAAAGGACTCCGGATACAGTATTTCGGATACGGTAAAAGATCCTAAATAAGGTACAGTACACTGTGTGTGTGAAAGACGGTAAAGGACTCCAGGTACAGTATTTGGGATACGGTAACGGATGCCAAATACGGTACAGTACCATGTGTATGTGGAGGACGGTAAAGAACTCCGGGAACAGTATTTGTCATACGGTAAATGATCATAAATACGGTACAGCACCATGTAAATGTAGAGGACGGTAAAGGACTCTGGGTAAAGTATTTGTGATACGGTAAAGGATCTTAAATACGGTACAGCACCATGTGTGTGTGGAGGATGGTAAAGTACTTCGGGTACAGTATTTTTGATATGGTAAAGGATCCTAAATACGGTACTGTACCCTGTGTGTGTAGGACGGTAAATGACTCCGGGTACAGTATTTGGGATACGGTAAAGGTCTCCGAGTACAGTATTTGGTATAGGGTAAAAGGACCCTAAATACGGTACAGTACCCTGTGTGTGTGGACGACGGTAAAGGACTCCGGGCACAGTATTTGGGATACGGTAAAAGATCCTAAATACGAAACAGTATCATGTGTGTGGAGGACAGTAAATAACTCCGGTTACAGTATTTAAAATACGGTAAAGTATCCTAAATACGGTACAGTACCCTGTGTGTGTAGAACGGTAAAGGACTCCGGGTACAATATTTGGGATACAGTAAAAGATCCTAACTACGGTACAGTACCCTATGTGTGTGGACAACGGTAAATGATTCCGGTACAGTAATTGGGATACGGTAAAGGATCATAAATATAATACAGTACCCTGTGTGTGTGGAGGATGATATAGGACTCCGGGTACAGTATTTTGGTTATGGTAAAAGATCTTAAATATGGTCCTGTACGCTCTGTGTGTGATGGACGATAAAGGACTCTAGATACAGTATTTGGGAAACGGTAAATGATCCTAAATACGATACAGTATCCTGTGTGTGTAGAGGACGGTAAAGGACTCCGGGTACAGTATTTGGGATACGGTAAACCATCCTAAATACGGTACAGTACCCTGTGTGTGGAGAAGGGTAAAGGACACCAGGTACAATCTTTGGGATACGGTAAAGTATCCTAACTACGGTAGAGTACCCTGTGTGTGGACGACGGTAAATGATTCCGGGTACAGTAATTGGGATACGGTAAATAATCCTAAATTCAATACAGTACCCTATGTGTGTGAAGGACGATAAAGGACTCCGGGTAAGCTTTTTGGGATATGTTAAAGGCTCCTAAATACGGTAATGTACGCTTTGTGTGTGAAGGACGGTAAAGGACTCTTGGTACAGTATTTGGAATACGGTAAAGGTCTCCGAGTACAGTATTTGGTATACTGTAAAGGATCGTAGATACGGTACAGTACCAAGTGTGTGTGGAGGACGGTAAAGGACTCAGGGTACAGTATTTGGGATACGGTAAAGGATCCTAAATACGGTACTGTACCCTGTGTGTGGGGGGACGGTAAAAGACTCCGGGTACAGTATTTGCGATACAGTAATGGATCCTAAATACGCTACAGTACCCTGTGTGTGGAGGACGGTAAAGGACTCCGGGTACAGTATTCGTGATACGGTAAAGGATCCTAAATACAGTACAGCACCATGTTTGTGTAGAGGACGGTAAAGGACTACGGGTACAGAATTTGTGATACGGTAAAGGATCCTAAATACTGTACAACACCATGTATGTGTGGAGGACGGTAAAGTATTTCGGGTACAGTATTTGAGATATGTAAAGGATCCTCAATACGGTACTGTACCCTGTGTGTGTGAAGGATAGTAAAGGACTCCGGATACAGTATTTGGGATACGGTCAAGGTCTCCGAGTACAGTATTTAGTATACGGTAAAGGATCCTAAATACGGTACAGTACCCTGTGTGTGGACGACGGTAAATGACTCCGGGTACAGTATTTGGGATACGGTAAAGGATCCTAAATACGATACAGTACCCTGGGTGTTTGGAGGACGGTAAAGGACTCCGGGTACAGTATTTGGGATACGGTAAAGTATCCTAAATACGGTACAGTACCCTCTGTGTTGAGAATGGTAAAGGAATCTGGGTACAATATTTGGGATACGGTAAAGGATCCTAACTACGGTTAAGTACCCGGTGTGTGTGGACGTAGGTAAATGATTCCGGTACAGTAATTGGGAAACGGTAAAGGATCATAAATACAATACAGTACCCTGTGTATGTGGAGGACGATCAAGGACTCCGGGTTCAGTATTTGGGATAAGGTAAAGGATCTTAAATACAGTACTGTACGCTCTGTGTGTGAAGGACGGTAAAGGATTCTGGGTACAGTATTTGGGATACGGTAAAGGTCTCCGAGTACAGTATTTGGTATACGATAAATGATCCTATATACGGTACAGTACCAAGTGTATGTGGAGGACGGTAAAGGACTGAGGTTACAGTATTTGAGATACGGTAAATGATCCTAAATACGGTACTATACCCTATGTGTGGGGGGGACGGTAAAGGACTCTGGGTACAGTATTTGCGATACGGTAAAGGATCCTAAATACGCTACAGTACCCTGTGTGTGTGGAGGACGGTAAAGGACTCCGGGTACAGTATTTGTGATACGGTAAAGGATCCCAAATACGGTACAACACCATATGTGTGTAGAGGACTGTAAAGGACTCCGGGTACAATATTTGTGATACGGTAAAGGATCCTAAATACGGTACAGCACCATGTG
>BPLS01000514.1:1593354-1612694 GCA_019656275.1 Rhododendron kiyosumense | reverse complement strand
TGATACGGTAAAGGATCCTAAATACGGTACAGCACCATGTGTGTGTGAAGCACGGTAAAGTACTTCGGGTACAGTATTTGGGATATGGTAAAGGATTCTAAATACGGTACTGTACCCTGTGTGTGTGAAGGACGGTAAATGACTCTTGGTATAGTATTTGGGCTACGGTAAAGGTCTCCGAGTACAGTATTTGGTATACGGAAAAGGATCCTAATTACGGTACAGTACCCTGTGTGTGGACGACGGTAAAATACTCCGGGTACAGTATTTGGGATACGGTAAAGGATCCTAAATACGATACAGTACCCTATGTGGGTGGAGGATGGTAAAGGACTCTGGGTACAGTATATGGGTTACGGTAAAGTATCCTAAATACGGTACAGTACCCTGTGTGTGGAGAACGGTAAAGGACTCCGGATACAATATTTTGGATTTGGTAATGGATCCTAACTACGGTACAGTACCCTGTGTGTGTGGACGACAGTAAATGATTTCGGGTACAGTAATTGGGATACGGTAAAGGATCCTAAATACGATACAGTACCCTGTGTGTGTGGAGGACGATAAAGGACTCCGGGTACAGTATTTGGGATATTGTAAAGGATCCTAAATACAATATTGTACGTTCTATATCTGAAGGACGGTAAAGGACTCCGGGTACAGTATTTGGGATACAGTAAAGGTCTCCGAGTACAGTATTTGGTATACGGTAAAAGATCCTAAATACGGTATAGTACCAAGTGTGTGTGGAGGACGGTAAAGGACTCAGGGTACAGTATTTGGGATACGGTAAAGGATCCTAAATACGGTACTGTACCCTATGTTTGTGGGTGACGGTAAAGGACTCCGGGTGCAGTATTTGCGATACTGTAAATGATCCTTAATACGATACAGTACCCTGTGTGTGTGGAGGATGGAAAGGACGCCGGGTATAGTATTTGGGATACTGTAAAGGATCCTAAATACGGTACTATACCCTGTTTGTGTGGAGGACGGTAATGGACTCCGGGTACAGTATTTGGGATATGGTAAAGGATCCTAAATTCGGTACAATACCCAGTGTGTGTGAAGTACGGTAAAGGACTTCGGGTACAGTATTTTGGGAAACGGTAAAGAATCCCTGAATACGGTATTGTTCCAGTGTGTAGAGTTGGGAGATCGTAAAAGTTCCTGGCAATAAGATAGTGCGACCCTAATGCTGAGTTGTCATGGTGAGCTATTCCTTTATTATGGTTGTAAGCGAATGCAGACTGGATACTTAATTTAGTTGTATTCGCTTAGAACTCTGGTGCAAGAAAAAATAAATGGAGATTATTCCATGGGACGGTCAAAGTTGGTGGATGTGGGAGGAAAGGACCTTATGGACAGGATCGGGTTGAAGTTGATACATTTGGAAGGGTGAAATTATCTAATGCACTACAAAGTCAAATTAACTCAACCACCAACTTAAAACAGTTATCCAATCTTCATGCCAAGCTATTCAATTCAACAATATAAGTTAAGAGTGATAAAACTAAAGAACGCAAACATGAGATATATGTGAAAACTACTTAGGGTCAACGTACCCTAAGCATAAAACCATGGCCTAATCTACTCAAATTTCCATAAACCAAAAGGTTAGGCTAAAGACTACAAGTTAGAAATTACCGACTTTTACCCCAAATCACACCTAACTCCACTTCTTGCCTAGCACCCTGTGCCCCTTCTTGATTCCATGGACTCCTTGAGCTACACCATCTCGATCTCTGCTCTAGAACGGCTCTAGTATCATCCGGCCATTTAGATTCATAGGCATGAAAGTATGGATATTGAAAGTGAAAGTTTTTTATGCAAAAGAATCAACCTAGAGAGAATACATGTAGAGACTCGAATTTTTTAGACCGTATTTTTTTCTTTTGCAATCGTACGACTTGTCAAGATAGACGATATGGATTTACGGTGTGGCGTGTTCGTGGAAGGATATAAGGGTAATTATGTAAGAGGTGCATGTGTGAGTGTGTGGCGCGAGAAGCAAGAGATTCCTCCCCACCTTTATCTTTTCCCTGGGAGAATAATTCTCCCATTTCTCTCCTTCACTCTTCGGCTCACTTTCTCTCTCCTCTCCTCCAAAATTTTCTCTTCTCTCTTCTCTCTTCAATCTCAACACCTTAGAGCGTGATTCTGGATGAAGTCTACGGTTGACTTGGTCAAAAGGTCGGGTTTTGCTCAAAACCCTTGAGGTAGGGAATTCTACCTCTCGTTATATGTTATTTGAGTGTTTCTATGCCTTGTTTGAGTTTTTATTAGTTGTTATTGAGATTGGATCGAAACCTGACATTTTCTTTCGAAATCATCTGTAAGTTACTCTACCTACCGGTAGGAACTTCTCCCTTACTGGTAGGACAATTGAGAAATTCCTTCGTAACCATCTCAAATGTATAGCAGTAGCTCAAAAGCTGCTCAACATATTCAACTCCTACTGGTAGGAATCTTTCACCTACCGGTAGGTCAACTTCTACTGGTAGGAATCTTCCACCTATCGGTAGAAGATTGAGCTGCTGAGGGTAGGCCAAGTTCTAACAGTAGGTCTTTCCTATCACCAACCGGTAAATGAACTTCTACCGGTGGGAATCTTCCACCTACCGGTAGGTCTTGCTCACCTACCGGTAAGAGATTGAGCTGCTGAGGGTAGGCCAAATTCTACCGGTAGGTCATTCCTACCATCTACCTGTAGGCCAAGTTCTACCGGTAGGTCTTGCTCACCTACCAGTAGGAGATTAAGCTGCTGAGGGTAGGCCAAGTTCTATCGGTAGGTCTTTTCTACCACCTACCGGTAGGCCAAGTTCTACCGGTAGGTCTGGCTCACCTACCGATAGGAGATTGAGCTGCTGCAGTATCTTTCAGTTGCTTTCTTGAGCTGCTGCAGTGTCTTTTAGCTGCTTTCCTATATCTTGCAACACACATTTTGAAGCTTTTCATTGACTCTAATGTGTTTGTTTACGCATTCTTTCAAGTGTTTTAGAGAGTATTACTCGTTTCTCACTTAGAGTGGTATCCAATGGACTAGAGTGAACTCGTTGTGTTAAGAAATGAGAAATGGACATTATTGCACATTGAAATATGAATGATACACTTGAACATGTCTAGGAATCCGACGAGTAGTATTGCAATTTATTTTCTCTCGACTCGTAGAATTCTTAGATCCCTTTAGTAGATGCTTTACAGACTCCAAGTATAGAAACTAGAAGACCGGGCCTCTCAGAGTCTTGTCATGAGTTGATATATGGTATATGAAGGTACGGGGGAATACTCAGAAGCATGGTGAGGATGTGTGCTATAGTGGTATGCTTAAAGAGAAGGGCGTGTATTAGTTAATTAGTCGGAGTCTTGATATGGTTGACAGTTTGAAACGTTTTGAAATGAAATCAATGTGGTGGATTGGTAGAGTGTTTAAAACGCTTGAAGTGAAATCAATGTTGTGAAAGAACTGTTTGAGAGGATATAATAACTTGTGTCCTCACAACCTGTCAAGTTTTTCAATCCTTTTGGCATCCTCCCTATGAGGTTCAAGTGTAGAAACTAATGGATAGAGTATTGTAGTACTATATATATGGGCTTAATACGCTATGTCAGATGTGAATGGGTAAACTAATGAAAAGGCATAAGCATGTATATTTGGAAAGTTAGGCAATGGCTAATTGAAGTTGTGTGGTACGACTGATAGATTGAAGATGAAATTGATGATGAAATGATGACGATTATGAAAAGTGTGAGAAGTGACCCAAGTGGTCGTTATTGAGGGAATAGACTCAGGGTGACACTGCGTTCGAGGGAACTAGACCCGAGATGAGCCAATTGATTATTATTATTGAGGGAATAGACTCGGGGTGACCCTACGTTCGAGGGAACTAGACTCGAGGTGACCCAATTGATTATTATTATTGAGGGGATAAACTCGGGGTGACCCTACGCTCGAGGGAAATAAACCCGAGGTGACCCAAGTGATTGTCAATGGGAAACACTTGAATAAAAGATAGGAAAGGTTTTGCAATAAAGGGATTTGATGAAGATCAAGGTGGACACGAGAAAGATTGTAGTACCGTACGAACAATAATAAGATGTTTTTGAATTGATTATAGACAAATGTGGAACGACGTGAATTTGTTAGTGTATTTAGTTAAAGAAACAAACGGTTAGTGACATTTATGTGTAATCTAGGACCCTTAGAATATAGCTTGTGATTTTTTGGTTGTCAATAGTGCATTGGGTGTATCTATCAATATTCACTCATTCATGGTGTATGATTCATTAAATTTACATATAGTTTGAGCATAGAATTCTCTACTGGGCTAGTGTAGCTCAACTTATCATTTTCAGGTATATTACAGGGACACAGTCGTGGAGGGTGTGAAGTGCATGCAGACATCACAAGCTAAAATTATTTTCTGAAGAACTTGTCTTTGTTTTGTAAATCAAACTGCATTGTACTATTTTCTCTAATTTGGAATATTGTATCAGTTGACAAAATTGTGAGATTTAGAAACTGTATAATGTAATTAGGGGTACCGTATGTGTAGGGAGGTATTCCCGAGCAGGTACGATTAGTCGCTGAACACATGATGTATTAGGGACACGTGGCAGGCATAACAAGTCTATCGCCGGGCAGTGCGATGAGCAGCGATGTGGACCAGTGACACGTGAAGTCATTGGTCCAGACAGTCTGTTCGGCTAATAAGGTCAAAGACATGTGAAGTCATTTGTTCAGATATAACGACGTGGACCAGTTGCATGTGAGGTCATTGGTCCAGGAGGACTATTCGGCATAGAGGAAGCCGAACAGTGGAAGAAGTTGCCCTAAGTCGTGACGTGGCAAGAATAAGAATACTCCAGAATGGTAATATTCCATAAAAGGATAAGATCCCGAGTATATAGGATCGAGGCAAGAGACCCAACGTGAGTGGGGTGTTCGGATAATTATGGGAAAGAGCCCCATAAAGGTTGAGCTATTATACAGATAAGGGAACGAGAATCCATGAGATACTAGGTTTCCTATATGAGGTAGGAATCCTAGGGCAACAGGGATGCTTGGGCAGCAAGCATCCGCGAATCTATAAATACGAGGTAAACCTGGAGGTAAAAGGTACGCAATATTTGGCCATCTCTTATTGCTTTCCTACTGATAATTAGGGTTTTTTACTAGTACGTGATACTAACTTAGCCATCGGAGGGCCTTTGCCACGAGAGGCAAAGGTGCACTCACCCCTTGTCTGTCTTGCAGATTAGGGTTCCGACGAAGAATTAGGGTTCCGGTGTGGAGGCACGTGAAGCCGCTGCAAATTGGTGTTGTTCAGAGCACCAATTGTTTTCATCCCCCTACAATTGGCGCCGTCTGTGGGAATCGAACGAGTTTCGTGAAAAAAGATAACCATGATGGAAGAAGATCCAACCACACCGTTCAATCCAAAGAACCAGTTAAGTGGTAGAGGGGATAAATCTCCACTAGATGCTCCGAAAAAGCCCACTGGAAGAGAGGACAAAGCAGCTACTGGCTCCACGAGAAGGAGCAAGTCCTACCGAAGAGAGGCATCGGTGGACCGTTCAAAAAGTGTCCATAACATTGAGGATATCCTCGACCTAAAGAGGAAAGAAATTGAGGAGTACGCTCGTTTGATTAAGAGACGAGAGTACGAGATACGAGAGCTGCAGCGGGTACGAGATCACCCGGAAGACTCCGGACTTTCGCGAAGGAGTTCTGGAGAAGACAGGAGGGCTTTACTAGTCCATAAAAAGCCTCATTCACGAGGAAGAAGAAGCAGGAGCAACAGTCCTACCACGAGCCAGTGTGAAGCTTCCCCACGAAGAAAAAATGAAGCGGAAGTAAAGACCGTACACTAGAAAGGCGAAGGGCTTCTTCACGAAGAAGAAGGAGCAGAGAACGAAGTTCCTTATCTGAGGAAAAGACGAGGAAACATCACCGTGACAGGTACGAGAGACCTGATGCTGACTGGGCCAAAGTTGTGGCTCATAAGACAGTTGAAAAGGAGGAAGGGACGGTGTCCGCACGAGAAGCGGCACGTAAAGCCCTGAGTAACATTGCAGCCTCCCCGTTTGCGAGAAGGCTGCAGGAGGCCAGGTTGCCGATCAGAGTGAAGCACGGAGCGTTCGTGCTTTACGAGACAAACACGGACCCTGTAGCTCACATACAACACTACCAGTAGGCCATGTTCATGCACGATGGTGATGATGGCATTCTGTGCAAAATGTTCCCATCGAGTCTTGGCAAGGTGGCCTTGAGTTGGTTTCATAAGCTAACACCACGATCCATAAGGGGATGGAGGCAGTTGGGCGAAGAATTCACTGCTCGGTTTTTGACAAGCAGAAAGGCCCCAAAGACTTTTGAGAGTCTATCCACCATGAAACAGGCGGAAAGCGAACCGATCAGAGATTACGCGAAGAAGTACTGGGAAACATTCAACGCAATTGAAAGTTGTAGTGAGGAATATGCCATAGCAACCTTCAAAACTGGTTTGCCTGTTCGGGGAGAACTGCGCCGCTCATTGAATAAACATCCGGTGGCTACGTTGGCCAAACTAATGGAGCGAATAGAGCAACACGCCAGAATGGAGGATGACATACTCGGCGAGGATGGCAGGATTGCTGCCGAACAGCCCAAGACTCCAGCAAAGAAGGTGGACAAACCTGAGCCCAAAACGTACAAGGAGCGTAAGGAGTACGGGCAGGCTAAGAAGGATCCGTACAAGGAAAAGCAAGACCCTGACCCCAAGTCCTTCTTTTCTATCACTACTGTCTGGAAGGAGCCAATTTACAGGATTCTTTATCGAATAAAGAATCAGTCGTACTTCAAGTGGCCTCCGAGTCTCGGCGGAGATAAAGACGCTAAACGTGCTACGAATCAGCACTGTAGCTACCACAAGGACTGGGGCCACATGACTGAAGATTGTGAGATGTACAAGAAACACCTCGACGATTTGGTCTCTCGGGGCTATCTCAAGGAATTTATCCAGGAGGATCCCTAGGAAAAAGGGAAAGCCATGGAACTGGATTACGAGCAAAATCCCAAAGGGGTAATCCATATGATACATGGGTTGGCCGCACCTTATACGAGAAATGAGGTTAGGCTGTTGCAAAGACAGTTTAAGCACGATCAGCACGTGATGCGATTGGGCAATAAAAGGGGCGAGAGAGTGATATATGCAGTGAGAGCATAGCCTTCACGGATGACGATTTGGGAGAGGTCCAGATACCTCATAACGATGCTCTGGTCATAACCCTACGAGTTGGGGAATATGACATTGAAAGGATCCTGGTGGATTCAGGAAGTTGTACAGAGGTGATGTACTACGACGCGTTCAAGAAGCTGGGACTGGCCCAGACAGATTTGGAACAGTCCACGACACCATTGATTGGGTTTGGTGCAGGGGCAGTCTGGCCCCTTGGAAAGGTGACACTGCCTATTCGGGCAGGTTCAGTTGTTTTAAGAACGGATTTTCTGGTTGTAGACGTCCCCTCTTCTTATAACGCGATTATAGGAAGAACCTGGTTACACAAAATGAGGGCAGTCTCCTCGACTTACTACCAGATGGTGAAATTCCCAGGGTCCAACGGGATCGAATCAATCAAGGGTAACCAGAAAGCGGCCCAACAGTGTTTGATCTCCATCATTAAGAAGGCCCCAAAGGCCCACCATGTTCATACACTGGAAGTGCCAGATCAACCGACTATTGAGGATGTCGGAAGATGCCCGGCTGATAAGGTGATCGAGGGTTTGGAAAAGATCCAGATCAACGAGGCTGATCCTGAAAGATATTTTTTGATTGGGGAGTCGCTACCAGTAGAGGAAAAGACCGAGTCAATGCAGTTTCTGAAGGAATATGTTGATGTGTTTGCATGGGTACCAGAAGAGATGCCTGGTGTAGATGCTGACATAATCTGTCACCATCTGAACGTTGACCCTCAGCATAAGCCAGTTATTCAGAAGAAACGCAGGGCAGCTGTACAGCACGTGGATGCTGTTATGGAAGAAGTTAATCGATTGCTTGAGGCAAAAGCAATACGTGAGGTTCACTACCCTGAGTGGTTGTCCAACACCGTGGTCGTGAAAAAGAAGAATGGGAAGTGGCGTGTCTGTGTGGACTTCACAGACTTGAACAAAGCTTGCCCTAAGGATAGTTTTCCCCTCCCCAGGATAGACCAATTGGTTGACGCAACAGCCGGCTACGAGCGGATGAGTTTTCTTGATGCGTATCGTGGATACCATCAAATTGCTATGTTTGGCCCCGATCAGGAAAAGACATCTTTCATCACCCCATGGGGTTTGTACTGCTATAGTGTCATGCCGTTTGGGCTGAGAAACGCAGGGGCGACATACCAAAGGCTTGCAACCATCATGTTCAGGGAGCTGCTCGGGAAGACTATGGAGGTTTACATAGATGATATGGTGGTGAAAAGCCGAGACAAGCGAGGGCATATTACAGACTTGAGAGAAGTCTTTGAGATCTTGAGGAAGTACAAATTGAAACTCAACGCCTCGAAATGTGCGTTTGGGGTTGGTTCTGGGAAATTCCTAGGGCACTTGGTCACTATGAGGGGAATTGAGGCTAACCCAGACCAGATCGTGGCCTTACAGAGGCTGCAAAGTCCCAAAACCACTAAGGAGGTTCAGAGACTAACTGGGATGGCTGCAGCACTCAATAGATTTATCAGCAGATCAAGTGACAAATGCAAGCCTTTCTTTCAGTTATTGAAGAAAAGGGAAGGATTCGAATGGGGAGCAGAATGTGAGCAAGCTTTTCAGGACCTGAAGAAGTATCTGGCCGAGCCACCACTTTTGTCAACCCCGCAACCAGGTGAGTCCTTGATTTTGTACTTAGCTGTTTCTGAGCATGCTGTGAGTGCAGTCCTGTTAAGGGATTTGAGAATTGAGCAAATCCCGGTATATTATGTTAGCAAGACATTGCTAGATGCAGAGACAAGATATCTGCCCCTAGAGAAACTTGTCTTGGCACTTAAGACAACAACGAGAAAGCTGCCACACTATTTCCAGAGCCATAGGGTTGTGGTGTATACTGAATTTCCACTGAAGTCACTGCTACGAAAGGCAGATTTTTCTGGAAGAATCTCGACGTGGTCCGTCGAGTTGAGTCAATATGATATTGACTATCAACCACGAACAGCAATCAAAGGCCAAGTGTTGGCTGATTTTGTGGCAGAGTTTTCTCCCACGGTAGCTCCCCTGCCTCCTACAAAAAAAGGACAGAAGAGTAGAACATTGTCCACAAGAGATAAAGTCTCAGCCGAACAGGATGATACGGAATGGAATTTATTCATTGACGGATCAGCTTGTTGTACTGGTTCAGGAATTGGTGTTGTTCTTTTTCCTCCTGGAGGAATTATGATAGAATTGTCTGTTCGGCTGGGATTCAGCGCATCGAATAACGTGGCGGAGTACGAGGCACTCCTTGCTGGATTAAGAAGTGCGAAGACTCTGAAGGCAAAAAGAGTTAGGGTGCATTGTGACTCGCAGCTTGTGGTAAATCAGCTGTCCGGCGAGTATCAGGCCCGGAATGAGAAAATGGTGGCATACGTGGAAGCCGCCAAAGATTTACTTGACACCTTCGAAAGGGTCCACATTGAACAGATAAGTTCCGGACAGAATGCACATGCTGATTCACTGGCATGGCTGGCTACAGCGGTCCCAACCGAACTCAAGCGAAGAGTTGCAGTTGAGTATCTGCATGAGCCGAGCATTGGGAGAAGTGTGGAGTTAGTTTTGGAAGTGAACCAAGGTCCAAGTTGGATGGACCCAATCGTGGAGTTTTTACGAGATGAAATACTCCCCGCTGACAAGAAGGAGGCACATAAGGTCAAAACCAAGTCTGCAAGGTTTTGGCTGTCCCCAGAGGGAAAGCTTTACAGAAAGTCCTTCACAGGCCCATATTTGCTGTGCGTGCACCCCGAGATGGTTCAGAAATTTCTTCACGAAATACATGCAGGAACATGTGGAAGTCATGCTGGGGGAAGATCCATTGCCCACCGAGCAATTACCCAAGGCTACTGGTGGCCACATATGCAGGAGGATGCAAAGATGTATGTTAAAATCTGTGAGAAATGTCAGAAATTCTCACCAATGATTCGAACACCAGCGGAGGATTTGGTGCCTTTGACAAGTCCTTGGCCGTTTGCTCAATGGGGAATGGACATCGTGGGTCCATTGCACAAAGCAACTGGGAATCGAAAATTCCTTTTAGTTGCAACGGATTACTTCACCAAATGGATTGAGGCTGAACCATTGGCCAAAATCACCGAACCCATGGTTGAGAGGTTCGTATGGAAGAGTATTATTACTCGATTTGGGGTTCCCTATTCTTTGATCACAGATAACGGGTCCCAATTTCAAAAGAAATTCAAGGCGTTTTGTGCCCAATATGGAATTCGAAATTACTATTCAACTCCAGCATACCCTCAAAGTAATGGGCAGGCAGAAGCGTCTAACAAAACCATTCTTGATGGGATCAAGAAGAGGTTGGATAAAGCCAAAGGGAACTGGCCCGATGAATTGCCCCTTGTTTTATGGGCTCATAGGACAACACCGAGGAGGTCTACGGGAGAGACCCCCTATTCATTGGCATACGGTACAGAGGCAGTTATACCTCTAGAAGTAGGACTTCCAACCAACAGGATTGTGTTGGTTGAAAGTGGGGGCAATGACAGAGCCCTTGAAATTAAGCTTGACCTCGCCGAGGAGAGGAGAGAAAGGGCCCTAGTACATTTGGCCTCGTATCAGGAACAACTGATGAAGAGCTACAATAAGCATGTTCACCCACGAGAATTTGGTGTTGGGGACCTTGTACTACGAAAGGTGCTCGGCAACACCAATGTAGCCAACGAAGGCAAGCTAGGAGCCAATTGGGAAGGCCCGTATCGGGTGACAGAGATTGTGGGCATTGGGGCCTACAGATTGGTTGATCTGGACGGCGTCCCAATTCCGAGGCCATGGAATGTTCATAATCTGAGAAAATTCTTTGTTTAGAAGAATTTAGTTTTATTTCACTACGTGATTGTGTGGGAATTACGAATAAAATTCCCTTCTGTTTCTTACTTTTAGTTGTAAGGGGTACGAATAACGCCCCTTTAAGTTTAGTCTATGAATAAAGACACTCTTTTCCTCACAGTATATATTTAGCTTTTTGAGATATTTGGTTTTTTAGATATGAAATATGAATACTGATTTTCTTTTCCTTATTCATATTGGGGAGCATGGGATTGGCATGAACGCCATATACGAATATATCTATGCTTGGTAGCTTGAGAACCGCGCACGAACAAACGCTAAAGTATGAGAAACTCGTAAACAAATGTACCCCAAGTATGAAAACACTTGGGCTGCATACAAGCTGTTCGGGCACTAACACTTGAATAAGTGATCGTGCTAAAAAATATGAGATACTATAAGTCCGAGAAACTTACGATTAACCTTTATATTAAAGGAATTTTAAGAAACATCTAGTATGAGATACCTATAAGTACGAAATACTTATAACATGCCTGCGTACGAATATACTCTGAGGCTTACATACTAATCGAGTACGAAATACTTGATTCTGTGAGGCATAACGAGACATGTCAAATACTTAGTAAAATCCAAGTACGAGAAACTTACCCTAAGTACGAGAAACTTACCCCAAGTGTAAAAATACTTGGGAGGCGTATAGAACACACACGGCTGTTCGGATAAAAACATTTAAGGCTTGCATACGTGAATATGCAAGAAATCAGGTACGAAAGGCTTGGCTCTGTTACGACGAAGTGTGTCAAAACAGAGGATAAACAATTATAAGTTCGAACATACTTAAGGGAAATCCAAGTACGAAAAGCTACAAACGAAAGTACGAAATGCCCAAACCACGGTTACGAAGAGCCGAGCAGATTCCAAAAGTTATGCCACGAAGGGCCAGATACTTGTATCATCAAAAGCAAAGAGCTAAAACCAGGAGCCTACAGGGCTGAGATAACTACGGTCGCGCAGGACCTGCAAAGTTTTCCTATAGAAATAGCATGCTTAGTCCAACTCTTGGGTCTCAGGAGTGAGTTGGCCAGCAGCTTCAGTGACAGTCTCAGTTGGATTACCATCACCACCGGTATCTCCTTCCTCAACAGCAGGATCGTTGATTGATTCCCGAGCAGGTGACTCCACCGCAGCAGGTATACCCTCTTCAGCACCAGCAAATTCTTCGATCTGTTGATCGATGTCGTCATCTGGATTCCCCTGGAGTTCATCCACAACCTGAACTTGTTTGCTCGGCAAATTGTTGTCCTGCCAGAAGGGAGAGTCCTCAGCCACACCGACCTTGGACAAGCAAGCTTCCCAGCTTGCAGCCCAGATCTGGTCCTGAAGTTCTGGTATTTGCGCCATGTAATTGGCCGTTGTAACATTGAACCCCTCGTTATATCCAGCATCAAAGGCCGCCTTCTTAGTATTGTCGATCTCTGCCAACGCTTGTTTAAGGTTGTCTTCCGCGGTCTCGAGACTGCCTTTGGCCTCAGCGTAGTCCGCCTTGGCATTATCTCTCTCCCTCTCAAGTCTCGTGACTGTTCGGAGCAGCCTCGTATTGTCGTTGAGCAATTTGACCCTCTCGGTCTCGGCAGCTTGGAATTTCTGCCCCAGCATCACCATCTTCTGGATAAACTGAGAAATTCAAATATAACTCGAACGTCAGATTTGTTACAAAACCACAAAGACTGTATAAGGTAAGATTATGTAGCTAAGTACCTTGATCCCACTGACGAGTCCGGTGGATACCAGCCGATCAGGGGATGATCCAGCCTCTTTCTGCATATCAACTGGCAAGAGTAGCCCTTGTGCAAGAGCCAATGCCGTCTCGGAGGAGCTGGCGCTATCGCCAGAGTGCACGGGCCGATCACCCCTAATGAGTTGGGGGGTCCAGCTAGGAGGCAATGCCTGCAGTCTCGGAGAGACTGGAGGTTGGCTCGAACCTTCGGGAACATCCCCGGAGCCTTCGCTCCTCGGGCGTTTGTCTCGGTGAGGGTCATCACCTTCGTTCGGTGTGTCAAGATCTCGGGGAGATGAGGAGGATCGAATCAAACCACCTCTGTTACGACGTGGTGGTGGTGGAGCATGCCCCGTGGACGCTGCTCGGCCAGAGCGGCGCCCACGACCGCGGGCAGAAACAGACAAAAGAGAGCTAAGATTCAAAGGCTGTTGGGTCATTGTACCTGGTGAAAGAGGCGAAGCTGAATACCCAGGTGATGAAGATTGACAGGTGTCACGTTCAGTGGCTGGCTGTTCGGTTCGGTGTCGTGTGGACCTCCTTAATCTCAGACAAGGTAATGGAATACCTTCTAAGATGGGAACCTCACCAGACTGCCCGGCAACCGTCACTCCAGTGTCGCGCCTTGAGCTTGAAGGCTTTGTAACGGTTGATGTGGAAGCAGCACTGGTACTGGGATTGGCGAGCCTTCTGTCAATAACCCCTTTGTATGCAGGAGTGTATCCTAGCAACACGTCTGCATTGCGGCCCCTACCAGCTGTTCGGGTGCCAGGCTCCCCCTTGTATCTAAGAACTCTGTTGATATCTTCTGTTCGGATGTGACTCGGAACGCGTCTGGGCCTTTTGTTGGCGTTGTCAGCTGCAACATTGAAATCCAGAGCAGAGATTAAAAGTTTGGAAAGGCTACAAGAAGTCAGTAAACGAAGAATTACAAGATAAAATCGAGAGCATATGTGGGTAACCCCATATATGGGGGCAGTGCAAACCCACCACTTGGCCGTCTTCCCCTATTGGCTCGAACGCTCCAGTTACGTAGAGGAAGTCGATCTCATGGTCACGAGCAGAGTCTGGCAGGTTTAGCACGAGACGCTTTTCTGCCCTCCTAACTTTGAAATAAAAGGTGTTGTACTCGGGATTTAAAACTATACTGTACCACCACTGGATTTCCCAGATTCCTAATTGGGTCCCCAGAATCCTATTTAGGGCTATTACCCCCATCACTAGCCTGAAAACATTTGTCGAAACTTGCATGGGGGTGAGGCGGTACCAATTCAAAACTTGACGGAGTAGTGGGTGGAGGGGAAAACGGACTCCACCCTCAACGATTGCTACAATGGGAATGCACATCCTGTCCCATGAGCCGCCGTCTCTGTCCGCCCCCAAAGGGGCAAGCTCGAGCCCTACGTTATCAGGGATGGCATATTCTGTCCTAAAAGCCGCCATGGCTGTAGGATTCTTGCAGAGTTTTCTAAACTTACCCGGTTTGGGAGCGTCATTATCTCCATTAGCCATGGATGCTTCGAAAAGCTTTGCGAGTCTAAACAAAACCCTAGCGGAAGGAAGATTTTGAGGACAGGAGGCCTCAGAAATGAAACAGGAGAGTCAGAACGAGAATCTTACAGAGGTGTTTACAGTGGTGGCCTGAGAAGCAGTCGAGTTCGCAGACGGCGGCGATGGCGTTTCGAGTCGCTCAGGCTGAAGAAGACGAGAAAAGGATTTGAAATTGTGAACCCAAGTGAAACCCTTTCAGAGGTTTAAGGGCTGGGAACGGAGACGAAACGTCTCTTTTCACGCCGTTACGAGTTAAAGTAACGGAAAGCGGAGATTACGCTAACGACGTTTGAGGAAAACGTCAGTTCGAATTAAATACAGGAGGTACGAAACACGCCACGTGGAATTATTACCCCGAGACGGTATAATGGCAGAGCCGCCAAAGCGCCTTAAAGGGTATCAATCGAATGGCTGCCCGGGGCTGACAAGTATGGATCAGAACTGTTGTTTCTAAAGAGCCTCACCCATTGCCCCCGAACAGTGGCAAATGAATGAGGCTGGGGAGCAATTGTAGGGAGGTATTCCCGAGCAGGTACGATTAGTCGCCGAACACGTGGCAGGCATAACAAGTCTATCGCCGGGCAGTGCGATGAGCAGCGATGTGGACCAGTGACACGTGAAGTCATTGGTCCAGACAGTCTGTTCGGCTAATAAGGTCAAAGACATGTGAAGTCATTTGTTCAGATATAACGACGTGGACCAGTTGCATGTGAGGTCATTGGTCCAAGAGGACTGTTCGGCATAGAGGAAGCCGAACAGTGGAAGAAGTTGCCCTAAGTCATGACGTGGCAAGAATACTCCGGAATGGTAATATTCCATAAAAGGATAAGATCCCGAGTATATAGGATCGAGGCAAGAGACCCAACGTGAGTGGGGTGTTCGGATAATTATGGGAAAGAGCCCCATAAAGGTTGAGCTATTATATAGATAAGGGAACGAGAATCCATGAGATACTAGGTTTCCTATATGAGGTAGGAATCCTAGGGCAACAATGATGCTTGGGCAGCAAGCATCCGCGAATCTATAAATACGAGGTAAACTTGGAGGTAAAAGGTACGCAATATTTGGCCATCTCTTATTGCTTTCCTACTGATAATTAGGGTTTTTTACTAGTACGTGATACTAACTTAGCCATCGGAGGGCCTTTGCCACGAGAGGCAAAGGTGCACTCACCCCTTGTCTGTCTTGCAGATTAAGGTTCCGACGAAGAATTAGGGTTCCGGTGTGGAGGCACGTGAAGCCGCTGCAAATTGGTGTTGTTCAGAGCACCAATTGTTTTCATCCCCCTACAGTATGTACTGTTGTGAGGATTTGTATTTAAAATGGTATTGTTATTTACGTTAAAAATTGAGGGCGTGACAAATTGGTATCAAGAGCATAGGTGTAGAATACCTAGAGACCGTGGGGAGGCTTTTTAGTCTCATGGGTTTAAAATCCGCTGCATACCTTTTACAAAACACACATGTACTTGCATGAATGAGTCAGTACACTATTAAGGTGTCGCATTTTATATTATGGCAAAGTGACATTAAGTTGTGGATCCGTGTTGAGAAGTTAGAGGCTTTGACCTCATTGTAGTGTTTGTGGTTGCATTATTGTTATTGATATCGTTACAGTTGGTGGTCTTGGTCTTGTACAATTTGTGGTAAGGTTTCTTTTGTATGAGATGTTAGATGGGTATGAGTAGTGACGATATTGGTGGGTGAAAGAGGATATTTGTTAGCATGTGATTAAATGGATGGAATGTTGATATGACTTATGAGATGAGCTGTATAGGGTACAAGTATAAGGTGAGTAATATATGCATTGGGAATTGAGTTAGTGCATTTCTTGAATGAGTTTAGAAAGGCAAAAACATGTTGTGGTGACAATTGTGGTTGGTTGTTGTAGTAGTAGTTATTGAGAAAGTTATCGTGTATAGGAAAATGAGGGTTATAGGTAGGGTGTCGGGATACGGTATGTGTCTTTTGGACACCCAGGCGACTACCGATGAGATCCAATTGGAAGAGGTGCTTGATCACCGCCCCTTCTAGATGAAAGTCTCGGAAAGTCAATTGGACACTAGGGTTATGTATAGGGGTTAAATCTCTAAATTTGAGGTAGATGACTGTACATAGAAATTTCATGGAAAATGGGATGTTGTGAGTTGAAGAAATTGAGTGTAGGGATTGTGTATGGTGTGTATTCAAGGTGTAGACTTATAATGAAGGCAATAGAGGGTATGTTGGGGCAAACCATTGGGATGATAAGTTTGTTTGAGAGAGATTAAAGATAATAGTGATGGTGATGGAAATTGTGTAGTTGTTATCATTGAGGTTGAGTGTAATTGTGATGATGTCGTTGAGAAATATTGATGTCGATATGACTAGTTGGTGGAGAGATAAAAATTTGTGAGCCGTGAAATTTGTGGTGAGCTAGACCGTTAGAGGTTATTAGTGTGAGCGAATTTAGCTCTCGAGTATTGGGGTGGTAGAAGCCTTGGACGTAACGAAAAGTATAAACATGTTGTTTGAAAACCCTGAGTTTTGTGGGCATTAAGAGAGGGGTCAGTCAATTCGTTTGTGTTGGTGTCAAAACTTTAGTTTAGAAACTATCAATAGTATTGTATGTTAGTTGGTGCAGCTATTATACACATTGTGTTGGTGTTTGGATAATGGACGCTGTTAGGTTGTAATGTTGAAATAAGAGAATGATTAGTATTGATGATATGCATATTTGTGATGTGACATTTAAGATTACGAATATGAGAAATATGAAATTTGATTAGACTAAATGAATGAGAATGCTCGAGATTGGTAAAGTGAATAGACAACGTGTGAGGTATTACGAGATTGAAAGGAACAAGATTACTTTTGGACTTCTTAGAGCCATGAAATGCGAAGTGAAGGATACTTTATGCATCCGCTGGATACTTGGTGAGTCTGTTAGATACTCTATAAGTCCGTAGGATACTAAGTGAATTTGCTAATGCATGGATTAGTCTGGTGTTGTGTAAGTCAATAATTCATAAGGATAGTTCGCTGAAATATTTTGTGTACAAAATTTACTATTATTTGATGTTAACATGTATGCTTGACTTGAAGTACAATCTTAATGTGTGTAATTGGCTTATAGTAATGGTGCGGAGTAAGCGCTGATGGGTGCGTGGGTACGAGGAGGTGGTTATTAGTTAGAATCTGGTATTTGTCTTTGCTATCTCTTCTTGTATGATATAGTTAAAAAGTTAGATGTGAAAGGTATCAGCAGTATGTCTATCGACCCTTAGTTGAGGGTGGCAAATGATTTGTGATAAGGAAAAGAGCGACCTTGGGAGTTCATCATAACAGTTTCGATGTCGCGTTGCATTAAGATATGTCTATACTTGAAGTTGAGAAAGATATCAATAGCTTGGTGCCAAGGAGTTTGACCGGGTGGCAAACGATTTGTGATAAGGAAAAGAGCGACCTTGGGAGTTTATCATAACAGTTTCGATATCGCGTTGCATTTAGATATGTCTATACTCGAAGTCGAGAAAGATATCAATAGCTTGGTGCCGAGGAGTTTGACCATGATGAGTGAATGTGTATAGCTGAGCAACGAGTGATGAGTCATTACATGGTTTAAGGATTTTAGGCTTTTAGCTTTGTTCCAATGGAGGTTATTTGAGGTTCGTGGGATTGGTGAGTAAAGAATTGATTCATGGGTTGATGTAGATCGGGAAAGATAAAGCTTGGAGTTTAGAATTTGTGTTTTTTTTTAAGCAGTTCAATATGTCCTTCTAGAAAGTTCGAGGGGCATATGGTGGAATGAAATGCATGGAGTGAAAAGGTGGAATTTGGAGTTTGGGGAATGTGGAGGTGCTATTAATTGAGTTTTGGTGAGATTGTCATATAGGTATGTGAGAACTAGGGTTTTTGTACAAAAGATAGGACTTGAGGATTCGATGAAGATGATAATGGCTTGTGATTGAGTGTTGAGTGGTAGAACCATAGAGGTAGTGAGGGTTTTGTAGAGTAATCAGGATAAGAAAAGCCAACATAAAAAGGAGAGGATGATGTGATTATTGCGAGATGGCAATATGAGGTTTGGTATTGTGGTTTGTGACTCGGTTGGACTTGGATGAGCAAATTTCGAGGACGAAATTTCTTTAAGAAGGGTAGAATGCAGAGACTCATATTTTTTAGACCGTATTTGTCTTTTGCAATCGTACGACTTGTCGAGATAGACAGTATGGATTTACGGTGTGGCGTGTTCGTGGAAGGATACAAGGGTAATTATGTGAGAGGTGCAAGTGTGAGTGTGTGGCGCGAGAAGCAGGAGATTCCTCCCCCACCTTTATCTTTTCCCAAGGAGAATAGTTCTCCCATTTCTCTCCCCCACTCTTCGGCTCACTCTCTCTCTCCTCTCCTCCGAAATTTTCTCTTCTCTCTTCTCTTTTCAATCTCAACACCTTAGAGCGTGATTCTGGACAAAGTCCAAGAATTAAAGTTGCTCTTCGGAGCGCGGGCTTCCTATCCATCCAAGAAAAATTATGATCTGACCTCGTGGAGCTACAGTTGACTTGGTCAAAAGGTCGGATTTTGCTCAAAACCCTTGAGGTAGAGAATTCTACCTCTCTTTATATGTTATTTGAGTGTTTCTATGATTTGTTTGAGTTTGTATTAGTTGTTATTGAGATTGGATCGAAACCTGACATTTTCTTAATAAATCATTTGTAAGTTACTCTACCTACCGGTAGGATGATTGAGAAATTCCTTCGTAACCAGCTCAAACGTATAGCAGCAGCTCAAAAGCTGCTCAACAAGCTACTGGTAGGAATCTTTCACCTACCGGTAGGTCAACAAGCTACCGGTAGGAATCTTTCACCTGCCGGTAGGCTAAGTGCAAAAATTGTTCCGTCCAAATGTTAGCCTTTCTGTTTCCAGTTTGTGCCGGTAGGAACTACCACCTACCGATAGGCCAAGTTCTACCGCTCACCTATGTTCCGTCCAAATGTTAGCCTTTCTGTTTCCAGTTTGTACC
>BPLS01000514.1:1561821-1593344 GCA_019656275.1 Rhododendron kiyosumense | reverse complement strand
GAGGGAGAGATGGGAATGAAATGAAAAGAAAAAAAGAAAACACCACCCTGGTATACACGAACACACATGCACAAAATTTACGCTAGCACCCATTACTTTCAACCTCTCGCACTTTGACCCCCAACTATAATATTCTCATTAATCCATCACTTTTCCATTTATTAAAACAATAAAATTGTAAAAAGAATTTACGGGTCTCTACACTTTTCATCGACTCTAATGGGTTTATTTATGCATTCTTTCAAGTGTTTTAGAAAGTATTACTCGTTTCTCACTTAGTGTGGTATCTAATGGACTAGAGTGAACTCGTGTTAAGAAATGAGAAATGGACATTATTGCACATTGAAATATGAACGATACACTTGAACATGTCTACGGATCTGACGAGTAGTATTGCAATCCATTTTCTCTCTACTCGTAGAATTCTTAGATCCCAGTAGTATATGCTTTACGGACTCCAAGTATAGAAACTATAAGACCGGGCATCTCAGAGTCTAGTCGTGAGTTGATATGTGGTATGTGAAGGTACAGGGAAATACTTAGAGGCACAGTGAGGACGTGTGCTATAGTGGTATGCTTAAAGAGAAGGGCGTGTATTAGTTAATTAGTCGGAGTTTTGATATAGTTAACAGTTTGAAACGTTTTGAAATGAAATCAATGTGGTGGATTGGTAGAGTGTTTAAAACGCTTGAAGTGAAATCGATGTTGTGAAAGAACTGTTTGAGAGGATATAATAACTTGTGTCCTCACAACTCGTCAAGTTTTTCAATCCTTTTGACATCCTCCCTATGAGGTTCAAATGTAGAAACTAATGGATAGAATATTGTATGACTATATATATGGGCTTAATATGCTATGTTAGATGTGAATGGGTAAACTAATGAAAAGGCATGAGCATGTAGATTTGGAAAGTTAGGCAATGCTTAATTGAAGTTGTGTGGTATGATTGATAGAGTGATTATGAAATGATGACGATTATGAAACGTGTGAGAAGTGACCCAAGTGGTCGTTATTGAGGGAATAGACTCGGGGTGACCTTGCGTTTGAGGGAACTTGACCCGAGGTGACCCAATTGATTATTTTTATTAAGGAATAGACTTGGGAATAGACTCGGGGTGACCCTACGTTCGAGGGAACTAGACCCGAGGTGACCCAATTGATTATTATTATTGAGGGAATAGACTCAGGGTGACCCTACGCTCGAGGGAAATAGACCCGAGGTGACACAAGTGATTATCGATGGGAAACACCTGAATAAAAGAAAGGAAAGGTTTTGCAATAAAGGGATTTCATGAAGATCAAGGTGGACACGAGAAAGATTGTAGTACCGTACGAAGAATAATAAGATGTTTTTGAATTGATTATAGACAAATGTGGAACAAGGTGAATTTGTTAGTGTATTTAGTTAAAGAAGCAAACGGTTAGTGACATTTATGTGCAATCTAAGACCCTTAGAATTCCTCGTTTAAGTATAGGTTAACATGGTTAGGAATAGACTGGTTACTAATCACACCAGGAACTCAAGGCAACTATCTCCGCTCTGATTCTCCTCCTAGCGGGGGGTCTCGAATCGAAGTGGATATAGGATATACAGGTGTTGCTATTGGCCGCTTAGAGGTAACCATTACATTAGAGGGAGGGCAAGCTTTATCATCACTCGATGTGCACGCAAATGGGTCTTTCTCAGCAGCGGTACGAAGAATAATAAAATGTTTTTGAATTGATTATAGACAAATGTGGAACGATGTGAATTTGTTAGTGTATTTAGTTAAAGAAGCAAACGGTTAGTGACATTTATGTGCAATCTAGGACCCTTAGAATATAGCTTGTGATTTGTTGGTAGTCACTAGTGCATTGAGCGTATCTATCAATATTCACTCATTCATGGTGTATGATTCATCAAATTTACATATAGTTTGAGTATAGAATTCTCTACTTAGCTAATGTAGCTCAACCTATCATTTTCAGGTACATTATAGGGGCACAATCATGGAGGGTGTGAAGTGCATGCAGACATCACAGGCTAAAGTTATTTTCTAAAGAACTTGTCTTTCCTTTGTAAATCAAACTGCATTGTACTATTTTCTCTAATTTGGAATACTGTATCAATTGACAAAATTGTGAGATTTAGAAACTGTATAATGTAATTAGGGGTACCGTATGTACAACTGCGAGAATTTGTATTTAAAATGGTATTGTTCTTTACGTTAAAAATCGAGGGCGTAACAATACATGGATTAAGAAAGTATTACTCTAGATTGAACAAAGATGATTGAATGGAAGATTCAATTCACTACAAGAAAATTTGCATTAGGTGACGAATGAAAATTATCACAAATTGCATGTTTTTCATCACAAATAGTATTTGTGACGAAAAGAAATTTGTCGACTAAAGGTTGTCGAGAATTCCTACCTCGTGATGAAATTTGTTTTTTGTCACCTATGGTGTCTTTTGATGACAAAAAAATTTGTCACGAAAAAGTCACTTGGGGACGAATTTTTTTTGTCACCTGTTATTCCCTTTGACAACAAAATATTTCGTCACCATTCTAATAATTATTTGTCACCCATTTTCAATTTCATCACTAATTGTGGCAAGTTATTGAACAATGTAAGTACATAGGTGACAAAAAAAGTTTCGTCACCGAAGAAATTAATTAAAAATAATAATTGTGACAAAATATTTTGTCACCTAAAATTTTCAATTAAAGCCAATTCGTGACGAAAGATATAGTCATTGAAAAGTTGATCAAAGAAACATCTTTGGTGATAAAAAAAGTAGTCACCTTAAATATGTGTATAGGAAGTAAAAGTGACAAAATAAATTGTCACTAATACTCTTCTTACAAGACAATATTAGCCTATTTATTTTGGAATTCAATACTCAGACAAACAAATGAATTATAAGTTACACTATAATAGCCAACACATCTTCATAAACCATTATAATCATGTGCCAAACTAGACATCCATTAACCACAAGAACTATGTATTCTATACCAAATTAATGTCCATTAAACTAGAAAAGAAGACTTGAAACTTCATCCAAAAAAGGAGTCTTTATAGAAGCATATATCCAAAAAAGAAGACTCGGACCTTCATCCAAAAAATGAGTCTTCATAGAAACATATATCCAAACAAAAAGTCTTCATAGAAGAGCATATATATACCATCTTCCCCGTTACCAACCTTATGCGTATTCAATCTGCACATAAAAAGTACGATAAAGTATTTTGGTTATGATGTTAATAAAACACAAAACATTATGGAAACTTGGCAATCTGCACACACCTTATGTGTATTCAATTTGCACACAAAAAGTATTTTGGTTATGTGTTGGGTGCATTGTGTCCACTAAAGGTGTGTGTTGGTGTAAGTTATGTGTGTTGTGTCAACTAAAGGTGTGTTGTGTCCTCTAAAGGTGTGGATTTCTTTACCGATGTGTGTTGTGTGGGTGCTAAAGTTGGAACGCAAAAAACAGCCAAAAATCATCAACAAAGATTAGCCAAGCAATCCAGAAAATTAAGAGCAGCAGCAACAAACATGAGTAGCCAAAAACCACAATCACACCACTAGATGGAACAGCCAAAAGACAACAAACAGAGAAGCAGCCCCCCAACAACATAAAACCAGCAACAGAAATAAAGGAACGCAGACCAAACATCAAACAAAACAGCCACAAGACCCATACCAGAAATATGGTACAGGGGTGTTATTCCTTCAATCTAGTGGCATTAACACTTATTGGAGGTGTCCAACATGTTGGTGCTTTTGGGACAAAAGTTTGGGGAGAGTCTCATTTCCTTTTGGTTGGCGATCCAAGTGACCTTCAATTGTCCCATGTAACCCAAATGTAGAACTTACTGCCGTTATTTTGTGCGTTTTCTTTTGCATAAATTTTTGCTATACAGAAGCACAGATGCAACTATGGTTGATCATATTAACAACTCTGCCCCACCTATGGTCTTCCTTGGGGAAGTTTACCTTTTCTAAAGTACTGTAAAACTATGCCCACCTTTTGGCTACGGTACATAAATAGTTAAAGCTGATGGCTAACTTGAGCAAAGGCTATTTTCTGTTCTCAGACATCTAGAGGAAAACAAGTAGATCCATTCACGTTTCTCTCTAATTCTCTTACTCTATAAGGTGCTGGAAAGTCTCTGTTCTTGAAGTTTGCTGCTAAATTGAGCAACAGATCAGTTATTACTACTGGGTTGGGAAGCACTAGTGGTGGATTGACAGTTACTGCAGCAAGGATGGTGGTATATGCTTTCACCTTCTGGCTTAATATTTATTCTAAACTATAATATACCCTACCTACGTATCTGTTGAGTGTTGATGTACTTGTGTCCCCATATGCTTTCTTGGTCATTATTCTTTTAGCATTTCAGACGCATTTACAGTTGCCATCTCTCAAGTTCTTACTTCTTCTCTTTCTCCTGTGTTTCATAAAATTCCATTTTTAATTTGGTGGTATGCAAATATGGACTTAGGAAACAGTAGCAAAGTGCTTTAGAGGACTCTGTCAAGTGTCAACATAGTTGTCTACTAATCTCAGTTGTAAGACAAATAGGATGATTGTGTTGACTAATGTCAGCCTCCTGCTAGCAATACTGTGGTAGTTGTCCATAAATTTTGAACATTTAGTAGAAGTTATCTAAAATCTTAGTGCAGTAGTGCAAAAGACTTCACTTGGGAAGGAATTTGAATGTTAAGGTGGAATCTATAATTGTCAATTTAGAATGGAATTGGCCTAGAAGCAAGATTGTTGTAACTAGGGATATTATTTGTAATACTTGTGCTTCTCTTAAACTCAACATAGCTCAGGAGGACTGCATAAGGTGGAACCTAACTGCTACAGGGTCTCTATCAAATCTTCTTGGTCTTCTATTAGGAGACAGGCTCCTCGAGTGACATGGGCCAAAGTGGTATGTTTCAAATATGCAATGCCTAGATGGTCTATCATTCAATGGTTGGCTATATGAGGCATGTTATCCACTCTACAGAGGCTTCATAAATGGGCGATTGTCATGGACTCTCACAAATATGCAATGCCCCTGTGCCTTTGTAAGTGGTTTTGGCTATAAAACTTAACTTACCCATATATATATATAGGGAAAGCATGATGTACTAACCAGCAAGTTGTTAACTGGTGAATCCTTGTTGTTTAAAAAACGCCATAACACTAGCCAAAGTCTTCCCCTGTTCCTCTAACTTATTGTTTGTTGCTTCAATTCCTTCCGCTTGGTCCTGAATTTTTTCAGCTTGCACTTGAATTTTCTTAGCTTGCTATTGCACTTTTCCCTCAAGGTGTGTTACATACTCGCCGTTCACAGCCCTAATAGAGGAGGATGGCCTAATGCCAAGTCCCTTCACATAGCTTGACCTTGCCTTGAGTCCTTTAACGGAGAGCTCTTCTTGTGTAATTTGAACTGCACCTTTCTGCGCATTATGTTCTATCTCTATTTGTACCATCTTATCCTGTCATTTGAAAGTAAATGCCAAATTTAAAATCTGACAATTTAGTAGAGACAAGTTCTAATAATTTGGAAGACACTAGTACACCACAAAAGTACTTGATACACGTACATAGAGAACTTCGGATTCTGAAGAGATCCATTTTTGCGTGTCCTTATTGAAGTGGGTGGATTTGTACATCTCTGTTACCGCAGGCACAACACCTCCATTATCATGCATCTGATATATTATTTTCTCATCAAATGAGTTAATAAAGCTTGTTTATATTGTAAAAAAAGTGAAGGCCAATATAATGGAAAACTCACCGCAGCGGCAACCTTAACTGCATGGGAGTGACTTTGATCCACATCTATGTTTTGTCTTAGACCAAGACCTGTTTTTTGTTTTTTTTATATTGGCAAAAGAAACATATATCAATAAAATAGAAAAGGAGCTACGAAGAGAAGAAGATATTGAACTAGCCTAGTAGTTATCAAAATATAAAATATAAATGCCTAGAAGATATCGATAAAAAATAAAATGGCCCAGTTGTGATTGAACCCAATGGAAATTTCAGACTTTGTCAGTTGACAGGTATTGAACTAGCAGTGGAATTGAACCCCAAGTATAATTAGGAAAATAATTAGAAGCCAAGTATATGAAGAGTGCATGAGTTAAAGGAGCTAGCTATGATGATGAAGAATCTAGAATAGCAACATGTCTAGTCCTCTTAGAAGCTGAACCCCATTTATTGAATAGCAACATATTGATTACTCCTAAGTGCTACATAGCAGCCATCAAATAGCAATAGCAGACTTCTAAGTGCTAAATAGAAGCTAGCAATACAGGAACAGCAATAGCATTGCAAAATTGAAGGAAAACATGCAGAAATTTGAAGAGAAAAATGCAGAATTGAAGAGGTATATAGTAGAAAATGAGGAGGAAATTGACTCATTGATGAACCTTGTACAAAAGTTAAGTGGAGAGGTGCAACAATTGTCCACACAGAACCAAGAAGCAATCAAAAGAAGTGAGGAGTTGGTGAATCTCTCAACACTATCTCGTCGGAAAGAATGGCACCAACAACTAATTGTATTGTCTTTGCTTGTCAGTTGTATAGCCATGTTTTATAAGTATTATAATGTGGTTCCAAATGGCAAATTCCTAGCATTGCCATGAGAAACACCTATGTACTGAAAATGGCACATCCAGTCCAAATGACTAGTATCTATATGTAATTTTGTTCTATATGAATGAATGAAGTGTTTCCTAGCATTATGAATGCAGTTCAAATCCCTAGTACTATGTTTTTTTGATAAGTACTTTGTTTGGACTTGAATTAGTAAACCTATCCTCAGTTTGGAGTTGAATTAGAGAGGAAACAGGATTGGAATTCCCCCAAGTAGATCAGTAGAGTAGCAAAGCCATATTGAATGTCTAAAGACTGATTAATCTAGGAATTTGACAGCAATAACAATCCATGAGACCAAATGGCAAGTTTTTCTTCAAAAGAAGCACCAGCAATTCACAATATAACAGCTTGGCAATCATTATTAGAGACCAAAAAGCTGATAATCCTGTAGTTGTGAGTGTACAAAGATGAAAGCCATGATGAAGGTCTAATCCTACAGTTGTAATCCATAAACAGCCATAATGCTATTGGTGATGTTACTTAGTAAGTGCCATGGGCACAAGGGCTGAAATGAAGGCAAAAAGGCAGCAGCAAAAGCAGCATTAGAAAAGGAAAGAAAATCAAACCTGTTTGAGGGGTTTTTTCTGATCGCTCCTACAAGACCACAAACCAATAGAAAAAACTATAAGGGTTTCAAGTTTAGGATGTGGTTTTTCCAATAAAATCCAAGATTAGGATTGTCACACCCTCAATTTTTATCAAAATGGTAACAATAACTTTTAAAAAGGAAAACCACCGCGGTATACTTATAATAACCCAAAAGACTTTCTCATATTCATTTATTGAGTACAATCAAGTTCAAAAGATTACAACAATGGCACTCTAGCCCCAAAGTTCCAAAATTTAGACAAGATAAGTTAAATAATTACAATACTTTTAAACCAAAGATTTAAATGAAAATAACAATTTATGTCTTCCCAAAAGAGTTTACAAAAGATATTTGAGTTGTTTCCTCGGTGTTCACTTTCAAAAGGATGGGATGATATGCACGCCAAGTACTCCATGCTAATGCTCTTGAGTTGTACCTAAAAGAATGATAGGTTTGAGCAAAACATATGCCCAGTAGGAAAATCTCTACAAAATTTATATGCAAATGAGAAGATTTGAACATAAAGGAATGAAATTGGAGACAATGAAAGAGGATGCAGCTAACACAACTTCATGAAAGGAACTCAAGTTTCAAGGGACGCTTCACTTGTCATTAATCGATCTGTTAGCCATCCTTTACGTGTCCTTATTGATCAACTTCATCTCTTACACTTCTATGGTTACTAACTTACATTCCAGGTCTTTAAGGACCCCGTACATCTCTCATTGATTTCAAATATGAACTCAAGTAGCTCTTCCTTCATTAACATACCAAATAGTGAGCTTAAGAAATTTTTCGGGTCGTAGGGCCCCATATACCCACAATACATTTCCGGGTGCTCGTGACCCCGTACATCCGTTCTACATTCCGGGTGCTCATGACCCTGTACATCCGATTCAAGTTCCGAGTATCAAGACCCCATATGCCGATTACAACTCATTTGTATTGATTTACGTCATATGTGTTTCCAATGCTTCTAATTGTATGATTGTAGATAAAGAGAGATTGATACTAAGTAAGCCATCCACCTACCAATTCATATTTTCATTTTGTTTCCAAACTCGTTGTCTCAACTCACTCCTCGTACTACATGGCGTCATGTGTCAAGTTCTTATGTTCGTTTATGGCTTATTCATCCTCCAATCTAACACTACAAAAAAATCGAGATCTCCCAACGGTTTTGCTAGCGACGGTTCAAAAAACCGTTGGTAAAACTTGGGTTTAGTAACGGTTTCTAAAGCGTTACTAGAACCGGGTATGCGGCAACGGTTTTCAATGAACTGATAGTATAGCTCCTCTGTATTGCCACGGCTTTCCATGGGCCGTTACTATAGCTCCTCTTTTTTCCCCCAATTACTTTTATTTAGGCGCGAAATATTCCACGCTCCTGATTTTGAGATTTTCCGCCAAAAAAAGCCCGCTCCTGATTTCCCCCAAATAAACCCTAAAGTCTTTCGATATCTTCTCTCGTTCTCACCATTGTTGCTCTAAACATACATTCCAGCTCCACAAGCGCTACCAAACATCAATTCTCCTCCACACCTCACTAAACATCGTTCAAAGAAGACGAAGACGATAGGTGGGTTACTCCCTCCTTTTGCTCGCTGTAATCTCTCTCTCTCTCTCTCTCTCTCTGTGTGTGTGTTCTGATTTTGCATTGTCTGATTCAATCTGTCCCCTCATTGCCGTGTTTTTGTTCTTTGGCAAAATGTTTGTGTGAATTTACAATCATATTTGTATTGTTCTATATTTTTGTTTCAGGAGAGTTTGTGATTTTAGGGAGCGCAGTTTGTGGGTACGCTTTTCACATTTGCATATCAGTTGTTTGAAAAAATGTTTGTGACAACTGTATTTTGTTTTACTTGAAGATTTTTGGAAGGTAATCTGAGGTTATGTTACAGATAGTCGCTCCAATTTAGTCAATGGCATATGGAGATAGTTTATGTATGAGATTGTTCGCTTAAGAGTAGGTTCTAAACCTATGAGTTCAATCCCAAAGACTTCATACCAACCACGAAAAACGAGCAACACGTGCAATAGGCTACTGCTACGTACTGTTAGAACATTGGCACTCACTCCACAAAAATATATTTGGTCTTTTGATTCTTCTAGTAGCAGCATAGGATTCTGCTTCAGGCCGCTTAAAGTCTTGAGCTGGCTTTGTTTGTTGCTTGTTTACGGCCGCTACTAAGTACTTTGGCATTTCAATTCTTGCAGGTTGTAGTTGGCTACTGGATACATAACAGAAGATTCAAGAATCTTTTCCAGGTATCTTGCTCCGATGGTTTCATATTTTGCATTAATAGATAAGGATGTAGAGATAACTTCTCCATGTGCAGCTTGGTTTGCACAAATTTTTGCGCTATTCAAGGAGAGAACATGATAAGACTGAAAAAAAAAATCGATAAGCAAAAGAACGCAAAGAAATGCGAGGAATAGGACACTTACTTTACAGTGGATTCAATCTTTGCCATATTGCTACTTTGAGATGGTTGATGGATAGCAGTGCATTTTTCCAATGCTGCCTAGGTAATCAACCTTGTTTGTGCTACAAATTCAGAGGAGGATATTGGTCTTGCTACAAATCCAATCTTAGTATATTGGTCTTGTTTCTACAAAAGGTATCTGAAAAGGTTCTATGTTATTTTCTTGTAGTCCAAGATTTTTATTCCTAATGATGAGAGAGACCTAATTAAGCACAACGCACTTAAGTCACTAGGGGAAAGTTGGGACAGTGGAGATATAGTTTGAAAGCAAAATATCATGATGAGTCAAAGACAGTTGCACAAGTTGTAGCAACAGCACCTGCGACCGTTAATCAAGAGCAATATGCAGATCTTGTTAATTATTGGTATTCAATTGATGGACGGGTATGTAAAATGTATTAATTGTGACTCAATGATCTTCATTAAAACTAACCAATTCTTTGGCTTGGTTGATTGACCCAAATATAGTTCATGTTCAGATGAATTTTCCCTTTTACCTTTGTCCTCCTATGTTTACCAAGTCTCAAAAAATTTTGTTGTTGTTTTGATCAGAATCAAACCTCGAAAATAATGCTTTGGAAGACAAGAGAGTGTTTTATTGATCTATTAGCTGGCCCCTGAAGTTAGATTCTGAAACTCTGATTGGTATTTTCTTCACCGTGGTTTTTTAAAACTTTGTGAAGTACTTAGCTAATATGGAAACTTTTTCGGTTAGGAAAACTAGAGATCCGATCTTGAGGATGAAAAATGTCTAGTGATTTGGGTGAATCTTGTTAGACTAGAAGAACCATGACAAAAAAATTCGTAGAGAGTTCTCTCGCAGATGATTAGGACACCACTTGTGAGGCCATAGATGCACAACTCAGGAGTAGTTTTGTCTAACCATGTATAGACAGCCGTCTTTTTTTATTTGTGAACTTTGGGTCCAACTGTAGCACAAATTAGAAAACCTAACCTCTTCCCTTCTAAAGACACAATCATAGTTATGAAGGGATTTGATCACTTCTTTGTAAACTATGGAACTCCATTCTATTATTATGTGTTTCACATATATTATCAAAGCGGGAATCCTGGTAAAAAAGAGAAGCAACATATTGAGGAACTTATAGTGTCATTGCTATTTCCTACAATTGAATTCTTGTCTAATCCATTCTATGCAAAAGTAATCAAAATTGACAAAAGAAAAGGGCAAAATGCTATCTCATGAGTGCCCAGTGAAGTGCATTTATGATTGGCCATCCTTTGGCTCAAATTGTAGCAAAAAGGTTAATAGTTGTTTCAAACTTTAGACCATTACCTTTGACTCTGTTTTCTTGTAGTCCAGCTGCATTTAATTTGCTGAATGAAATAGGACAGTAAGGGGGTGTTCAGATTTATATTTTAGACAACAGATTTTTGGATTTCTCAATCAATTTCTGTAGGATTTTGTTCTGTTCTTGTTACAGTCATCTTTGGCCCATAATTGGGACTCTAGAGTAAGTATGTTGCTTTTGGTCAATTTATGTGTACTTCTTGTTTAATTTTTCTTGAAATTGATTTCACTCATCTGTTTCTCTTTGGTTGCACGTACCATTTCTTTTGTTTTTTGCTCATAGTTGGATCTAACTCCTATGATATTTCAAGTTTCCTTGTTAGGCATGTTTGTTTTCTTATGATTCTTATGAGAGACTTTAGTGTACATTCACTTGAAGTCTGCAATTTGTTGAAGGTTAAAAATTAAATTTAATCTGTTCCATTGTCATTTTTATTACAGGTGATAGGACTATCTAAAAGCATTTCGTGCTGGATATATATTTTCATGGAGGTTTTGTAAGGATGACAACCTATGTGATTTTTGTTGGACAAGTTTAGGCAATGATTTTTGTGGATTGTTTTGATATGTGTTACGGGAGATTTGCTAAAGTACAGACAGTGTTGATGGATTTTTGTTTGAACAAATTGATATAATGGAGTTTGAATTATGATATATATGATAGTTTGGTTTTTTAATGGAAAGAATCTTGCCTTCAAAATTAGTGTTATGTTAGCTTAGAGTTGGATCTCATACAATTATGACGAGTATGTGTATATAGAAATTTGGAATGAAGCGGTGCTTTGCAAAAACTAAAAAAAAAAAGATAGACTATGGCAACGGTTGTGCCTAACATATAGCAACGGTTCATTATGTAATCAGAAATTACCCTCTCCCAACGGTTATAGGTATTGCTAAATCAACTGTTACTAAAAAAAATTATATACCAATGCTTGACAAAACCGTTGCTATACCTCTATAGCAACGGATATATTGCAACGGTTTGGCCAATGGTTCTCCAACCGTTGGTATAGCCTAAACGGGTCTATACCGACGGTTTTTGGGTTCTTTGGCAACGCTTTCGACCGTTGCTATAGAACGATTTTCTTGTAGTCTAACAATCAACCTTATCAACACGCACATTTAGTTTTAACGAGTTCACTCCGCCTATCCTAACATCTCACAATACCATCAATAATTAGACGAACAATACACCGACAAAGCATTAGGACGGTAATTCATTCCATATAATGCTCAAATTCAACACAATGAGATTGTCCAAAGAATCGTTGGACTGCAAACAACTATGTTTGGAAGTGGTTTCAAATAGCTAAAGGTGTGTTAGAAATGAGTTGGAAGGGCTCGAAAACCAAGGCATTGAAGTTTGAGCATAATACAATAAAACTGTTTTTAAGCCAAAGGTATTGATAGGCATCATTAGGTATCGATACCTTTAGATTCCAAATCATTCCAAACGAAAGGGTATCGATACCTTGAAGAATGGTATCGATGCCAGAGTGCTACCTGGGGTTTTCAACATAATGGTATCGATACCTAAAAGAATGGTATTGATACCTAAGTGCTACCTGGGGTTTCAACACAATGGTATCGATACCTTAAAGAATGGTATTAATACCAGCTCATTTCGAGCATATTTTCTACAGATTTCCTTTTGAATCAAACCCTACTCAAAACAACAATCCAAGGCACAATTCATGTATAAAATCAACTCAAGAACATAAAAAGAGTGAGAGAAATACCTACCTCAAACTTGGTGAACGAGCTCCAAAAGAGAGATCAGGCATCGGCCTCCAAAATCAACCCGGAGCCAAATACGGCACACCGAGCTTCTGCCGACACGATACGAGCTCCAATACACAAAAAGGTGAAAGATTTGAGGTCAGTTGATGAAGGGTTGAAGTTGTATTGGTGGATTTTTAAGTGAGAGGGAGAGAGGGCCGAGAGAGAGAGGGAGAGATGGAGAGAATGTCTCTCTCTCCTGACCACACGCGCGCACACACACACACACACACACACACACACACACATATATATATATATATATATAATTCCAACACATTAGCCCCAAAATCAATATCCTCCACCAATTCCTTCATTTTATTCCACATAAAACCTTTAAATAATATCCAAAAAAATACGGATCCTTACAAGGATGCTATAAGAAGAACCATGATTATTTCTCTAGTGAATGAGATTAACCAACTATTTTGGAACGGTCCACTTCTTAGTGACTAAGCTCGTCCACTGCTCTGGATTGACACCAACTGGTGGGTTGTTTCTAGCATACTCTTCCCCCTTTGTTTCTTTAAGTTTCTTGTACTTTTTGTGCAAAACGAAGTTGTGATTGCTCAACCTCCATCCACATTACTTTGCCACTGCCTTTTCAACATCGATTGGATCTCCTTGCAAGTCAAACTTATCCTGCAATATTTGATAATTTTAGTAATGACTGGATCCTAAGTTACAGAATTAATACCTTATTTGTAAACTAAGAACTGCTCTAGGTTGACAGCGGCGAGTTTGTGATATTGTAAAAAAATCATGTGTACAAGCCTTTATTTGTACAGTTGGTGAATAAATTCAAAAACCTCGTAACTTTAGTACATTATATCCTATTAGAAGCTCAAACTAAGAGCAACTGCAAATGAAAGAGAGCAGCTGCAAATGAAAGATTAACTGCTGGAAATACTCAGAGTTTACTATTATGCGTTGAAGTACAAGCGCTTTAACACTTTTATCTACTGTCTTCAACCTAGGGATGCCAAGGTCTATCACATGTGTGCGAACCTCGACACCAATCCTTGAGGCCAATTGCGTAACATGCTTTCCTATCGGCGCACGAAATAGTTGTGGAATGGGAACTGGAAGCTTTCCTTGTTTGTTAACAAGTCCTTGAGCCTGAATGCCTCGCGTAGGTCCATGGGTAGGTCTATTGATTTCTGTCATAAAGAAAACAAAACAAGAGTAAATAAAATTGCTTACACTGGATGGTTACATGGGCTAAATGATATGCAATGTTTCCAACCCATCTAATAAGAGGGAAAGAAAACAATGCCATAGTGACAGTAACAAAATAGGATAACAGAACAATAGCAGCACTGCTACTGGTCTGACAGAACAGCAACAGCAATAGGCTTCACACAACAAAACAACAGTAGCTATAGGAAACTACATTTTGCCTTGGCTTGAAAAACAACAGCCATAATAGAAAACAGTAACCAAAACTCAGTGCCTTCACTATGACAAACTGGCAGTAAGGGACACTATTTGTATCCTAGTCCTCTTAAGCATTTACAAAAGAGATGGCAGTAAATGGTAGTAATTGATAGCTGGTAGCAGTTCGAATAGTCCATTTGCAAATGGATGGAACATCAGCAGCAGCAGATAACTAACTATTGTTATTTCAGTAGCAAACAACAGCAGTAGCAGCAGTAAGCATCAGAATATAGAAGCAAACAGCTATGTATAGCAAACAACAGTAAGCAAAGAGTAGTGGCAAACATGACAGGCAGGCACGATGCAGCCACACTTCTTCTGGCAGCAGAATAAAGAAGCAAAAGTACGTTAGGGACATGCCCCCTAGAAAAGCATAAACATTCCAAGGGACAACCCCCCAAGGATAGGTCAAAACAAATTGAAAAGCTATTAAAAGAAAACAGCTATGTACAGCTAGCACTACAACAAATAAGGCCTTTCATAGCATGCCAAAAACACTATAGGATGATATACATAGCGTTCCGAAGAACGCCTTATTAGCCGATACAATTAAAAGTCTTTGCTTTCAATAGCGTTCTTGGACCGTTATCTGTAGTTGACCTTTCATAGCATTTTTGGCATGCTGTCTTTAAGCTATCTTTCATAGCATTTTCAGCCTGCTGTATTTAATGCCTTCAATAGCATGTTTGGAACACTATGGTTGGTTTTTGTGAATCAGGTATATCTTGAAGCTGTTTTTGTAGCTTTTCAAACTCAAATTAATAGCATTAATTCCATGGCTAACACTCTCAAAAACTTAAATGGCATTTCGTAGCAAGCTCATACAAATTTACTCATAGAAACTGAAGGACACAATTTATTACTCATTCCTTAACAATATGTTCAAAGCATTACATCTCCAAAATAACAAAAGTTGATCCAGCATCAAGTACTATGCTAAACTTATATACAAGAATATCAGTACGAGAACATGTATCATAGGAACAGTAGGCTTCGAAGTTCCAATTAGCACTAGCAAGATCGTATCTACATCTCCAACAACGGCAGGCTTCGAAGTTCCAATCATGTCTCCCGTCTCAGTTGAAAGTGCTGAACCAGAAATTCCCATTGAGAAACCAATATCAGCTGTAGCTAAGGCTGGGGCATCATTCATGCCATCTTCAATCATAGCCACAGTTCCTTTAGTCTTGAGATTCTGAATGATTGTTGCCTTGTCTTTTGGTAGAAGTTCTGCCCGGACTTCGTCAAGAGCATCCTCTAGCTGCAAACAAGGTATTTAATTTATTACTTTCCAATGCAATTTTATCTGGTTTTTGAGAACCTTCCCTGCCCCATGTGGTGTAGCTTTCAAGGGTGCTTTATAGCTATTTTTGTTTCTATCTGATTTTGAGCAGATAGGCCACCTTGTTTGGTACAGCTTCTAGAAATTAGCTTATGACCCAAAAATGACACAACTAATCTAGGAACATTTTGATTATTTGAAGTTGTGGGTGAGATGCTTTCAGCTTCCACTTGTAGATAATTAACTTTTTGGTTAAACACATTGAACCAAACAAAGGACTATATCTTGGTTATGCATTCCAAAGTCTTAATTTTTTTGCTCTTTTCGACTTCTTGGTTTAATGCACTCTCTAATCTTATGAACATCAAGTTGACTTGATTTGGTTCAAGAGAAAATGAAAAGTGACTCACGTACGCCATAAGCTGCAGCAATCTCCCACTGATTCCCTATTATGGAAAGGGAATCAGGGATGGAAAATGAACTAAACCATCATAGATTAGCAAAATTTTCAGATGAAGAAAACACAAGTAAATACCCAGACCATTTCGGCCTTTCGTGGTTGGATTAAGTGACTAATAACCTTTATCAAAAGCGACTACTAGATGTGCACCTGATCTTGTACGAGTACTGCTGCTACGAGACGGTCACCTGTAAGCATGGCAGTTCGTACGCCCAATAATTTTAGTTCTTCGATTCCCTCCTTGGCCCCTGATCGACAAGCATCTGATAGGTTGAATACTCCTGCAGCAGATAGTCCACAGTATATGAATCCACTTGTCTTTCCTCCCAACAAAGAACAACCAAAAGCCAAAGCCAAAGCAAGAGGCAAGATACCGAAAAGAAAAGAACATAATTGAATCTCAAAGCTAAAGTTCAATATAGCACAAGTGCAATAAAATTAGGTAGAGAAGAACCCGGTCAATTATTGTAACTATGCTCACATTATACTTGGCTTAGTTCTTTTACTTGACAAGTCTCATAAGATGACAGAAAGCTAATAGTGTTGTATTCCTCAATCCAAATAGTCCAATATCATATTCCTGATTTCCAAAGCACAAGGGCAGGTAAAGTAAGTGCAGGATTGAGCTTTTACAAGAATGATACTTTGACAATTTACTTGTTTTGATCAGCACAATGCGACTTCAAAAAAGTATTTCTACATATTACAAGCGATACTTGATAGAGCTAAACCACTACTCACCTTGTAGGAAGGTCATATGCACTAGTAACCTTTGCCATCCCAGTTTGGCACCCACCCTATCAAGAAACAAAGTACACCATGTCATTCAGATTTCAGACAACTAATGTTTCCTATTAGTTTTGTGCCAACATAGTACCAGGGGAATATGTTAGCATGGAGTTGGATTTTCAGGAACTAGTATTCACCAACACAGAATTTATACAAGTAATTCCTTAGCCAAAGTAAGGATTTTATCCAATACTGCAACTAGGTTTTTGATTTCCATTTTTTTTCTCTAGACTTGAATGTAATTGGAACTAAAATGAGACCTAGATCTAACAGGTTGAAGCAATTTGCAGCAACAGATGCATTAGAACAATGGATGGGATTACTTAATCTAGTGCACTACATGATAGGAGTGCAGGCATATCAAAAGCAAAACCATAAACACACCATGAAGGGCATAATAGAACTAACCATCTTAGAAAGACAGTGAAGGTTCAAGCAGCTTCTTTGAGCCAATTCTTGTAGTTGGTTTTTATACATGCCTATATCTGATGTGCTACTATAAATTAGTCTATCAACTTGTTTTGTTCTCTTTCTCCTGATAACTGATAACCAAAAAAACAATAAAAACCAAAGGTGAAACAGACTCTTTTACTCTACAAAGAGAGATAGAGGAATAAAGGGGAATCTCCTCCTTCATTACCTTACAACAATTATGGCCCCAACTTGAGCAGATTCATTTACACCTTAGCTGGAACCACCCATGAAGCATTATGCAATCATTTATGAAGCAACAAAAAAAATAAGCAAAATAAACTTTGCCGATGCAAAAAGATAAGTTTTAGAGAGAGCATTACCTGAAAGAGTGAAAGGTGATTAATCAATCTAAAGAACCTAAAACAGAGAATCACAAGTAAATTGGAAATAAAATCAGCTACTTTATAAATCCTCAGCAAATGTATGAAAGAACTTTCAGTTGTCTAAAGAAAAGTTTGTAGATAAAGGAGTTTGCTTATTAGAGAACAAGCTAATGGTTATAGAAAAGCCAAATCGACCTGAATACTGTTTCAATTATGTGGTGTAAAAGAAAAACTGAACAAGGCCAGAAACGGTCATTTGGGCTTTTCTTCTCTATTCCTTTTCCTTTACAATACAATTTTGATGTATTGAGTTCTCTTTTGGATTCTACATGCGTTAGTTCTCTAAGATGCAAACTTTCTTAGCCTTGAGATTCATTCGGTAAAGGACAACATCATATAGAACAACCGCTCCCTGTTACCAAATTTTGTATCCAAACATGATTTCAGGATAAATCCTGACGTAACATTAGTGCAATCCCCCATTAATGTTAGCGATCGGACAAACAGAAAGAGAGCTTGCAAGAATACATGTGACAACCAACTAAGGTTTGCAGTCCTTACAGAATATATTGTCAACACTCAAATAACCTAACAGACAAAACGCCATTGCAGAAACTTGTTTAATGCACTTTTTGAAAGTGTTACGATACATGAGCAATACGTATCCCTTTCTTGAAATGGTGCACTAAAAATTTTCCACTGGAAAGAACTTAGCAGCATGTACAAATCACACATTTAACTTATAATAAAATAGAAAAGCACATATATCCTAGCAAAGAAGCTCTCTCAATGTTGTTTCCTATAGAGTCCTTGTGAATAAAAATCTTCTTGTAGAACAAATCAACTCTATGTCTCTATACACCAACACATAAAATGCAAAGAATGGTTGAGATAAATGGTATGAAACTTTGACTAGGCACCATCTTTCTACTGCTAAGAACCAGACTATCTCCAGGGAAAGGGAGTTGAAGTTTTTGGTCAGCATAACAAATTACATGTCACAATCTTTTTAGATAATGCTAGTTGTTCAAGACCAGATGAACAAACAAGTTTGATTAGTTCTACTGCACTCTAGTATGTCTCAGTTCTGGTTTTTATGACTTCATTCTGTAAGGATAAATTGGAGAAATGGACCCTAGCTGACTGCACGTAATTGAGATGAAGGGTTATTCAGCAAAGTTTATCTGATCAGGCAACTATAACACCATCAATCCTAATTTTATATCTGATATAACCATCTAGTTCTGAAGTTAACGGAAGAATCAAATTGAAGTCTTTAAACGACTGGTACACAACAAAAAGAGGTTATCTATCATCACATAACTTGTACACAACAGAAAGAAAGTTTTTGTTTCAATTTTTCAACAGTCGTATACCCCTCAAGAGTGGCAAAAGTGATTTCCAAAGAAGATGTCTAGTTAAACAGCTATGTCACAAGAATGGAGTTGTTCCCAAGCATTCTTCTTTATCATTTTCTACCATGTACGGTTTTCTCTAAGTCCATAGAGTTCAGTTGCACCCATTGGAATGCAATTTACCTTTGATGAATTAGTAACAAGGCTAAATGGAGAAGATATGCAAATGATAAAAAAGATGATGAAGCAGTGACTACTATTGTATTGGTTGTTACACATGGCAATTTAGGCTCTGTGCAGTCTATGCAGCAACTATCTAGTCCTTCCACGTCAATCCCTATGCTTCCTATGATACCTCAAATTAGTAGTGCAAATCAAAATCAAATACAATTCCTTCCTCAATTTTCCTTGTTACTTTGCTCCTTTTGCCAAGGATATAAACATCCTTGACCACCCCAAATTTGTTGAACAAATACCTTACCCATCGCTGACTTACATCCTCAGGTAGATTATCCACAAAAAGAGTGAACATTTGATTGTTCCCCTTACTATTCCCTTCTCTGATTGGTTTCTCATTACCCTATTTAGTTCCAATTTTCCTGTGGTGACCCAACACCAGTATACAAACTCCTTTGTCAAATTCAAACCTTTTGGATGGACACATAGTCTCATAGATTATAACATAACCAAAACACTGAGCAAAGCATCAACAAGCAGAGGAAGAATAATAAGCAGTTCAAACGGGACAGCAACAACAAAAGCACAATAAACCCCCTTATCAATTTCAATACTGTCCAAGCCACCAAAACAGTAAACGAAATAGCCGAAATTGCCAAATAGAGGTTCGAAACTAGTACCTCAAGCCCACAGGTTGGAGGTGGTTGCCGACGACCCAAACCCACGAGATGCAGAGACGACGGCGATAATTGAAAAGCCACCACGGATCTGGAAAGAGACGGGCGATCTGTGACGACGATGAGCGGAACAAGGCGGCGATTAGTGACGAAAAGGAGAAGAGATATGGATTTGAAGCCGAAATGTCACCACGTATGGGCGATCAGGGACGGCGAAAGGCATCGCGGTGAATGGGTTTGGAATCCTGCAGAAACTTGTGTCGGTGATCGGAATGCAGACTCCACGGGTGGGGGAAAAGGTTGAGGAAAAGGAAGGCGGCCGGTGATAGCCACCAGAGGAGGCGAGGGTTAGGGGCTAGGGTTTCAGCATTTCAAATCACTCTTCAAATCTCTCTGTCTTTCAGCCCATTCTTTAATTCCAGATAGGCGGTCCTCTGATTTCAGAGGAAAAATGAAATTTTCAGAAGGGGCTACAATTTTAGGGCGCCAAATAAAGTAAAAACGCTATTGTATACTTCAACGAACGCTATAGTATTTTAGGAGCGAGATTTTCCTCTGCTTCTCGTCACTGAACGCTGTAATTGGTTGCGTTTCATAGCATTCCTAAAAAAACGCTATTAGATAATGCTATAAAAGGTCATAGTTGTTGTAGTGTAGAGTCATTCAAAGCAGCCAAGCAAAGACCAGCTGATCTGAATTATGCTCAATGAGACCAGTTACCGTAACAGCTACCAGAATTGCTAATATACACAGTATTAACAGAAAAATCCAGCACATTGAAGTATCATATACTTGGGACACAAGCACATGCATTTTCCAATAGCACACAAGCACATATATGCTAACAATGGAATTGACAAGAAGTTAAAGTAATAGCAAGTGCACAAGTGTCTTGAGCACAAACCTCTAGGGTCATCACATTACAAATGCCCACCAATGAAAACCGAAAACACTCAGGTATGATCAAGTGATATGAAGGTTAGTATAATATAGCTATCACAGCCATGCATAGAAACATTCAAAGAATGAAACCCTTGGTACACAGCCAACTATCACATTACTTTTTCTTTTTCGTAAGGTTATCAGTCAATTATTCTTTTTTCCATAAAAAGTTCCCCAGTCATAATTTTATTTAGACTACATAAAACAAGATAATGTAATTGTAAAAATAAACCATATATTACATTACTTACCACCATTGTTCTTAGGTGGCATCTCATTTTGTGGCTGAGCAATGGGAGACAGTGAGGACTGGCTTTCCATCCTGGGATGTTGTAGACACCCCAATCTAGACCCCAGAGGTTCTTTGAATATCCCGATGATGAAATAAAGGAAATAATACATTCGAGAGCTTGGATGAAGACTCCCTCAACACAAAAGCCCAAGAGCCTAAAATAAGCCCACGGGCTTGGAACTGGACTCCAAGTACCGCACAGTACATCTTTACACTGCACGGCATAACGAATTTCATTACACCGTACGGGGACATGAGGTTAGCCGCACGACATTTTAGGAAAAAGTTCTAACTGGCTCAGTAAGCTGTCAGCCACGCCCACTTGAGCCACAGCTACAAGTTGGCTTAGCTGAAAAAGCACTTCTAGCCCGCCTAGAAAATACCTCCCCTATTTGAATTTAAAATCCTTGGCTCTTGCCTATAAATACATCCTTCCACTCAAGAAAAAAGGGCCCTGAATTCTCTTTCTCTCTCATCATGCTTTCACACCCACTCCTTACTTCCAAGTCTTGAGAAAATTGCTTGAAAGACATTCTCTAGACACTTTCTTTCTCAAGAATGCTTCATTTTTCTCCTCACCATTAAAGTGGGCCTTTTTACTCACTTTGAGACCTTAACTACCAAAGCACCCAACAACCATTCACATCCACAATCCTCTTTCCTCAACCGATCTTGTCCGCACTCATCCATCACCGTCCATCCTCATCCAATTTCGAGATCAAAGGTAAAAACCAAGTTTCCTTGGGATAGGCCTTGCCCTTACCCCTGAGGGAACTTTTCTATAGTCAGACTTGACCCCTTTTGGTTAAATATTGACTTAAAAATTATTTTCAAAAACAAAAGATGTCACTGTGTTGGACATACCACGCTGCGCGACATTTTTATACATTGCACGGTGTAGTATGTTCGAACATGTGGTCTTTTAACCTCTGATTATTTAAGATCAGACTGTCTGGATCATGGTCATTCATCATCAGGCTTGTTTATATTGCTGGAATATTGTCATCAGTATCTTCAGAACAAGACCATATCTACAAGCCATGCTTTATTTCTTAAACAAGGTCTTTTTGCTCTTTCAAATGATCAAATATATCAAAATTTGTTTTTGCTTTCATGGCTTGAAGAAAAGGGATGTTACTCTGAAATAAGACAGTAGTTGGGTGTTTTAGATATCCTTCAAAGTTACGCACGGGATATCAAGAACATCAAGCGCTGCTACGGGTTCTGATGCACAACTTGATAACATAACAGGTAGACCGCACGGCATATAATGATATCGTGCGCGGTATTGTGATAAACCATGTGATAGTGGTTCTGATCTGGATAGTCTGTTGTTTAGTTGCTTCATTTCACAATATCGTACTCTTATCATCCCTGTACAAATGGCACCACGCGCACGCCAACGTGATATATTTTCCCATGTCCCTTTCCCTCTTATTTGTTTATAAAGAGTTTTATTCTCCGAAAGATATACGAAATTTTTCCCTTTTGAAAATGTTTAGTAGAGACCGGCTTTGCTGGGCGAGCGAGGTGCATTTTGTTCTTTTAACAAAACCTTCCCCGTTTGTAACGTGGCTCCCGAACCCAAAATCTCAAACATTTTTTGCTAGACCAAAAGTCTTTCTTTTCAAAACAAAACTCTTGGTTTCTCGGATCATCCAACTCAAAAATCCGGGTGGCGACTCTTCGAGCGCGCGCTAGGCAGGGAGCCCATAGATGTGGTGTTGATCGGGTGACCCTCTCAGAGATCAGAGTTGCACCACATTATGGCTCTGTATGCGATTATGCTGGTAGACCACATGGTGGTATCTCTATGCCCTATAATAATAGAATACAAAATGCACCAGCATTAATACATATTGCACTTCATTCATACGAGAAGATAATAGAAAAAGTACAAGAAGAAAAGATTAAAAAAAGATACATTATTACCTCTTGCTCGAAAGAGTCATCAGACTCACTGTTATAGCCATGACCATCCTCATCATTTGATAGTATATAGTCAGGGTCGTCCACCTAATCAGCCCTACCACGTTTCCCATTATCATTTGCACATTTGTGCCGAGCCGATCCCATGATAGATGTTGCAATTTTCTTAACCCCAAGAGATTCCATTACCTCATTGTTCCTCTTTATTTTCTCATCTCTTACCCTCTCATAATGTGTTTTGTAATGAGTTGTTAGAAAATTAGGTTGGAGCATTACTTTTCCTTGGGTTTTTTTTGGTAGGCTTTTTTTCTCCTTTGGACATTTCTGCATGACGATGAACTATAAATAAACAACACAATTTAAAAGTAATGCAGATTAAGAGTAGTGTAAATCAAAATATCTAATGCAAACCCATAAATTCAAAAACTAAGCACATGTAAAATACATATAAAGATCCACATACAATGCTTAGTAGAAGTACATATATCTACCCCAAAAAAAGAACTACGCGTCATAATCCATATGAGGATCCATATCAGCGTCTGATTTCATGATCTTCACCAGCTTCGTCATTTATATCCTCTCCTATTATTTCATGCTCTTCATCAACTTCGTCATCTGTTAGGTTTTCTATTGTTTCATGTAATGGCCCAACTCCAGCTATAACCTCAATTTTGGCATATTCCCTACGAAACCAAATATTACCTTCAATGTCAATTGGCACTCCTGAGGTTATACTTTCTTGTTGGAAGGTGTCGATACATTCTGGAGAATCCAGTGGTTCACCATCTCCCACCTCTGGTACATCAAACACACCATTTTGCTTGACCAACTGCACAACTTGCCAAGGTTCACCCCATTTTGTATCATTTAGGTAGAAAACTTGCTTTGCTTGGCTAAGCAAGATGAATGGGTTAGATTGACACCACTGACTCTTGACATTAATGCTTGTGTAGTATTTATCAGTTCATATAGTGCCATTTCGACCTGTATTGCCAATGTTGTACCACTCACATTGAAACAAAAGGACTGTATTCTGACACATGTACTCGAATTCCCAAACTTTGATCAAGTGACCATAATAGTTGTGCATCTTTCCCTCATGGTCTCCAAGAGCAAGCACACCACTATTTTGACTCCTACGGCAGTCATCTACTTCTCTTGTACGGAACCAACTTAACCCATTAGTTATGCAACTGTAGTGCTCCTTCACTAGGGAATTGGGACCATTTGCTAATGGCCATAGTTCATTGGTCGCCTCTGTTGACTTGTTAGCCCTCAACCGATTTACCTAAAGTAGTATATATAACCATGAAAAAGTAAGTTATGCTAGCTAAATTTAAGTTATGGTTCGTTTAATACTAATGACTGGCATCTCTAAAAGAATTTCAAGTATCTTACTTTCTCTTTGAACCACTTGGGAAAGACTTTTCGTTGCACACTAGTTATGTTTTGTCCATTTGGAACATGCAATAGTTTTTTGTGTTCCCTATTTAAAAAAGAATGTCATTAGTAGCCAAGTTACTATCATTGTCATCAGAGCCACTCTAAAAAGTCAACTACATACTTTAGATACTCCTCTATCTCAAGTCGTTTAACAAAATGAACCAATGGGCTACGTCATGGAGTTCTTGTGACATCTCACCATTCCTTGTGGCTAGCCCAAAAGGATGAGCTGTCTCTGTGAATACTGTGTAGCCTTTACGACGTTCGCCAAAGTCTTCATTTCGTTGAGGTCGATTATGCATGGTTTCAACCTCATCAAGTTACATCGAGCAAAAAGTAATGCACTCCTTGACAATGTAAGCCTCTACAATCGAACTTTCTAGTCGAGCTCGATTAGAAACAAACTATTCAGAGTTCCAAGGAACCTTCAAGACCAGTTAAGAGTAAGATTACACATGTAAAACAATGACCTTTTTCAATCAATAATTATGTTTGTTACAATTACCTTTCTATTGGGTACATCCACCGATAATGTACTGGTCCTCCAAGTATGGCCTCACGTGGTAGGTGAACAACTAAGTGGATCATCACGCCAAAGAAGGCTGGAGGAAAGATCTTTTCAAGCTTCCATAGTATGAGCACTATACGTTCTTTTAATTTCTCCAATTCGCTACGCCTAAGTTTTAAAACAGAGGTCTTGGAAGAAACTACCCAACTTAAATAATGTTGTACTAATTTCCTTATCCACAAAACCACGCATCCCAATTGGAAGAATTTGTTGTATAAGTATATGGTAGTCATGACTTTTTAGGCCAGTTAGTCTACCATTAGTTGAATTCACGGACCTTGATATGTTTGCTGCATAACCATCTAGATACTTGACTGATTTCAAGAATTCAAAGAAAGCCTCCCTCTCTTTAAGGGTTAGCGCAAAGCTCACACAAGGTTTGACATACGATCTGTCGGGACGTTGTGTCAACCATAGATCTTTTCGTATGCCCTTATCTTCCAAATCCTTTTGTGCCTTGTCCATGTCCTTGTTCATTCCATTAATGCCCAACATTGTTCCAACAATATTTTTACTGAAATTTTTCTCACAATGCATGACATCAATGTTGTGTAGAAGTTTCTTATCCTCCACATATGTTAGTTCATAGAAAATACTTCTCTTTGTCTAATTCAGTTTGTGACGTTTCCTTTTCTTATTGGCTGGATTCTTTCCCAAGATGAACCCGCTTACATTATTCAACTGCTCTTGTATCTTTTCCACCGGCAACTCTAAAGACCTCTTCTGATTCTTAGGCATACCATTATAGGCCAGCCTCTTTCTCCGTTCTGCATGATCTTCCGACAAGTAGGCTCAATGATTTGTGTACGCAGTTTTACTTCTCAATGACTCAAAATATAGTTCATCGTTACAAGTATAACAAGAATAATGGCCCTTTGTTCTCCACCCTGAGATGTCACCCAATGCTGGCCAATCGTGTAATGTCCACCAAAAAGCTGCACGCAGTTGGAACCACTCACAACTTGCTGTGTCATAAGTTAATGTACCAGTGTGCCACAACTCCTTCAACTCATCAACCAAAGGTCTCAAGTAAAACATCGATATCGATCCCAGGTTGTTTATCCCCTGGAATAAGCAATGTCAGCATGAAGAACGAATTTTTCATAACCAACCATGGTGGCAGGTTGTATAGAATAAGAATGACAAGCCACATACTATAAGAGTTGCTCATGTTACTGAAAGGGTTGAACCCATCAGTTGCTATTCCTAGTTTCACATTGCGAGCCTCACAAGCGAACTCAGGATGCTTAACATCAAACTCCTTCCACTCATCACTGTGGGTTGGATGGCCAGATTCCTCACCATCAGTAGGATATTCATGTGCCATCTCATGGCCTCCGCTATCGCTCTAGACATGAACAACCGTTTTAATCTCGGTGTCAATGGGAAGTAACGCAAAATCTTACGTGCAATCTTCTTTCCCCTAGCACAATTGATCTTGTACCTCGACACATTGCACTTTGGACATCTATCAAGTGCTGCATTTTCATTCCAAAAGAGTATACAATTATTTATGCAGGCATCGATGAGCTCGTATGACAAGCCTAAGCCAGACATTAACTTCCTTGCCTCGTATGTGTTCTTGGGAACTAAATTACCTTCTGGTAAAAGTTTAATCTGGAACTTCAAGAACATATCAAGCGATTTATTGGTCCAATGGTTTGTTACCTTCATATTAAATACCTCAATAACAAACTTCAATGGAGTATAATATTTGCTACCTGGGTATATCTCACGCTGGGAATCATTCAAAAGTTTATCAAAATTCTGCACTTCCTCATGTTGGATCGCATCTATTGGTTCCCCTCTTATTCGATCTTCCACCAAAGCATCAATACCACCTAGATCACCATCTTTCATTTCATAATGCCGAACATCATCTGATTCACAGGGTTCTCCATGCTCATGCCAGATAGTGTAACTTTGCATAATCCCATGTTGAAGCAAATGAATTCGCACAACTTCTGGACTTTTTCGGTAAAAGTTTACACACTTTAGACACGGACACAGAATATTACCTTGTGCATCAACAACAGCTCTTGCAAATTGAATAAACGAAGTAACACCATTATAATACAACTGACTAATTCTTCCATCTGCTGTCATGCCCATTTTCATCCAATTTTTGTCCAGGTCTGATAGCAAATGCAAATAAGATTTAAGTAATTAAATTAATGTCATGTCATGCATCACATAGTAATTAATGTTGCTTACCATGAATGAGGTCTTCGGATTTGATAGATTTGAACAAACAAAAATATTAGAGTAGACCTCCTTACAAAGCTAAGGCATAGTACAAAGTTCAATCCAATAATTTTAGAATAACCTGATTAATGGAAGTATATAGTTTGACTGGGACTAAGTCTTCAATGGAGTAAAATTCTGAAGCAGGACACTAAAGACATGACAACTTTATTGAAGAGCAGTTTTTGAATGACAAGTTGGAAAACACGTTGAAGTCTTCTATCTTTTCAAGTGGTAGGAGATATACACTTCAACATACACTCCAACACAATTACTATACAGTCTCCTAATCCCCTTAAGCATATAGTTTTATCTTGTTCCATTAGTTTTGCTTCTCCATGTTTGAGTTTTTTTTTTCCTAATAGTTGTCATCAATCAAGAAAGTAAAAGAAAAGACACCCAACAATCCTACCTCATTGCACTTGTGGGAAGGACATAACCTACACTAAGGGAGTCACATAGCTTCTACAACTTAGAGAGCCATAAAGTAGTAGATATATGATGAACTTATGGTAATGAAGTGCAATAAGTTTTATATACCAAGGAATGAAGGCAGCAGACTACAGATCAATAAACCAACGAAAAAAGGACTTGGGAGAGATCTACGGAAGATAATGGCAAACACATTCTAATTTTCAGGCATGTATGCGAGATCGGATGCAAATAATGCAATGCAGAAAGCTTGTAAAGTGATACGAAAGAAAATAAAGGCTATCGATTTGCATCTGTACACCACGCTTGACATCCATTTAGTGAAAATAAGAGAATACTTGTAAATTGCAAAGCCGTAAAACTCCAACTAGAAAACAAGGAACCTTCACAACAAATAGTAAACCAACAGTTAGTTCATTTGTGCTCAGCACAGGTCCCAGGTATTCGCTCTCAGCACACATCCCCTGATTTCTACAGGGCTTTCATCTTAACCATGAAGCTGGGCATTCAATTCTTAGACTCGTTTCAAAAGATTAAATCCCCTCCCTAAGGGAGAGCACTACCAAAGATACAACATAGATACAACACTAAGAAGACACACAATCCAACTATAACCGTAGAACCTTGCCAGAAAACAATACAATATAAAGACAGACAAATCATGGAGAGAACTCCATGAATAAAACAAAGAATAGTAGTCTCCCAGAGATACAGACCTCTATCCATAGATATAAACAAGCTTAAAAAGATGAAACAAAAGCTAAGCATAAATCCTGTAAGAATTAGCAGCGAATAAAACAAATAGTTAAAAAGAATCAGACAAAAAAAGGTGGTCTTGTATTTCATTCATTAACCAAAAAAAATGATGTTTGTTGCCAAAGATAATTATTCCAATACTCCCACTCTACCCTAATGTTGGTCCGTTTTGGGTCGTTGTGCCTAATTTTGGACAAAAAGTAACGTACTTTTGCGAATAATTTTTCAAACTCATAATGTCGTTCAAAATTACGAATTGAGATCTTTTGAATGATGTAAAACAATTTGAATAATTAATAACGAAGTGCGTTATTCATAGATGCTCAAAACTAATGTGTATCTATTATCGATCCATCTAAATAAGGCTATTTTGGCAAAACCATAAGTTTAGTAACACAAAGGGGCGGAACGAGATCTTGCGGTAGACCTTGGTGCATAAAAAGAACAAATCGAAATCAAAGATGAATTGCATGACCCAAAATAACAAAACTGAGCCAATTATTAAAAAAAAAATCCACATCTTGATTAAGTTATGGATGTTATCCGAGGAAAGAAACAAGAAAAAGGCAATTGAAAAGGTCAAAAGGTAATATGAGGGAAAAGTTTGTTAGAGCATAAGAAGGATTGTAACCATGGTTATTCTTTTTGAGGTTCAGGGAGCTTGTTACTTGTTTGTAACCAATTCTATTTGGATGTCAGACAGACTTCATTAGGCTAGGCTCTTTGTTTGCTAACTCCTAAATGGTAGTCATCTTGCCTTTTGGGCCGTGATTTCAGCCTCCTTATATATCTGTCCATATCGCAACAGTCTATTACCACACATGCTGAACAATAACTACTTAAAAAGTCAACGCACGCTAATATTATTTGATAGAAGTCAAGTATTATATTTTTGCAAAAATTTTCCATTATCCAAGAATTCAAAAATAGAGAGCCTTAGAAAGTACAAAAGACTTTCCTATAGCTTTTTTTTTATAAACAACACAATTTTATTAAGAACTCGACAATGGATATATCGAGGAGAGACCAACAACTAGCCACCGGGGATGAGGCATAGTAGAAGCCAACAAAAAATAAAATAAAAGAACATTACATCCAATGGGAAAATTGAATGAGCCCACAACCATCACAAACCAATCTTCCTGCACATAAGGGTTCAATACACCATTACAAGGCATAAATCAGCAACAAGTTGGCCTAATTCTCGGCAACACTTGACCAATTCCGTAAGAAACCTTGCCAGTAATGCATGACATCAATGTTGATCTTTAAAGCTAGCAGACTGAATTAGATATCAACGGCATTATATTCCGGACAAGGACTACAAATCAGCACCACATCTCTCACACTAAGAACATAGCAGCTAAGTTTTGACAACAACATCAGAAGACATGTATAGGGGATCATCACAGGATCAACATGATGGAAAATGACATAATATCTGGCCTTTTAGCCCTCCCACGACTGGGAGATGGAAAGAGGTATTAGAGAGAACACATAACTTGCATCCGCTCCTAACATCAGTACCAAAACCAGTAGCCTACAATCAATTCTGTGCCTAAATTAGTCTTACAAGATCCCTAAAGTAGCCTACAATGAGAACCAAAACCGGCCCCAAATCTGACCCCAAGCAACCCCCATCTGCCTTTAAAAAAGCCTTAAAAAAATCCTAAAACAAGTCCAAAATAAGCTCCGAAAATAATCCTAAAAAATCACTGAAACCAGTCCCAAAACAGCTCCTAAGCAACCATAGCCCCACCCTTATCTCTCCTCTATTAACTACAATCACTTTTTATTGAATAAAAAAGCTAGCTCCATTAAAATACTAGGGCATAAGTTATAAGGGTTGTAACGACCCTGATTTTTGGTCGTTAAAAATTCCGTTAAATATTTGAATTTTATTGTTATTACTTGGATTTACCTTTTAATTTCCAAAGTTTGTCATAATTACGTTTTTGCCCTCCAAATTTATTTCTTGACACTTTAGTCCTACTTAGCTGACCTAGTTAGCATCTAACCATCCGGTTAGAGTAACTAAACCGAAAAGTTACCTAGTCTTGGCAAAATGACCGTTTTGCCCCTCATGAACCATTTGAACCTTTTGAACCCTAGACTAAGAATTTAATATTCTTTTTCATTTAATTATTTTGGTTTTAATCTTTGTCCATTGGACAATAAATGTTAGGGAAACTATTATCCATTGGATAATAGAACCCCATTTGTTTATAATAAATGTATATTTGGTTAAAGTACTATGAATAGTAAAAAGTAACTTTTTGATTACTTTAAAATACCTTTTTGGATTATTTTAATATATAATCTCCCTAGCAACTATTATCCATTGGATAATAAAAGTTAGGGTGGTTATTATCCATTGGGTAAAAGGTTCATCTTTCAACCTAGTACATGGGATTATTAATTTAATCTTTCTTTTTTTAACCCCATGTGCCAAAGTACCAATTATTTTAATATAAAAGTTACCTAATAACTATTGTCAATTGGACAATAGAAGTTAGGGGATTTATTACCCATTGGGTAATAGGTTGTTCTTCCACCCTAGCACATGGGTTATTAAATTAGTATCCCCATGTGTCAAGTACCCATTATTTTAATTGGAAAGTACTTAGCCTTTAAAGGCTTAAGATTTCATTAGTACCCTTTTACTTATTTTTTTTGTTAGGGTTTTGATCTTCCTAGATCACATGAGTACATGTGTATATATTATACTAGTACTTGGTGATTTTTTATTGATTAGTTTAATGGGAAAATCTAGTATTTTAAAATCTCCCTTGATCTCTTATACAAAGTACCTTTTGTTTATTGTTTTCTTGTACATTGTATGCATATATATGTATATATGTGTGTGTGTACTTGAGAGAGAGAGAGAGAGAGGCCGGAGAGAGAGAGAGAGAGCGGAGAGAGAGAGAGAGAGGAAGGAAGGAGGAAGGAGGAAAGAAGGTATTTGGTTGTACCATTCCATGATCTCCTACATCTTCCATGATCTTGGTGTATCTTCCTTCCTAACTCAGGAAACCACCTCCATTGTACTCCTTTGTACCTCTTGCAAATTTTAAACCTTTAGATCTTGTACCAATCTCTTTCTTGCCCACCAAGGATCAATCCTA
>BPLS01000514.1:1544677-1561811 GCA_019656275.1 Rhododendron kiyosumense | reverse complement strand
TGGCCGGACTTGGTAGTCCGTTGTGTGAATGAAAACTCGTAATGTGGTCGGACTTGGTAGCCCATTGCGTGGGTTGTGAAAACCACAATGTGGCCGGACTTGGTAGCCCTTTGTGAAGATTGACAATAGGGCCGGACGTGGTAGCCTTGTTGGTAATATGGCTTGGTTATCCGTGGAGAGGAGCCAATGCAAGTTTTGTGTGCCAATGGGAACCCGGTGCGGCGGAACCATTGTGAGGATACTCGGGAACCTGGAACGGCGAAACCGAGGTTGGGTGTGTATGGCTTGGTTATCCGCGGTACGGAGCCAATGCAAATGATTTTTGAAAAAGGTTGATTTGAAACGTGAAATTGTTGACACGGTCTACGATGGGTTACGTAGGAGAAACAAAGAGAAACTTGGACACCAACGTTAAATCGAGAATATGGATGTTTTATCGTTATTAGTTTGATTCCTATGATCGTTTGTTTGTAAGTTATGGGTTAGCGGGTATGAGATTACTCTACTGAGCGTTGTAGCTCACGGTGTTGCCTTTTGGTGACCCTGGCATATTATATTGGTGGCGACGCCGGTATAATGTGTCAGATTTTGTAGATGAACAGGACGAGCTGTACACCTTGGAGGCGTTCGGAGCCGAGGAGATGACTAGGATGGAGAAGCAAGAGAAGCTGTAGATAGGAAACCCTAGTTATCCCTCTCTTTTGTAATATTGAACTCCTGTGGGGTTTTTGTTGTAATAAGAGTTAGACTTTATTTTGAAATTTCAATAAAATGTTTTATTTAACGTACCCAAAAATTTGGGGGCGTTACAAGGGTACAAGTATCAGAGAAGTACTAAACAATCTCACTGTGTCAGCACACAAAAAGAACAAATCAGATAAAATAATCAAAAAATTCACATTACGAATAAACTAATCACGTATGGGAAATCTATATAGAAAATGTAGCATGGGTTATAATGAGTTACAAAGAAATCGAAGGAGGCTTATGGGTAGAGGGGGAGTCCAATAGTTATAAAGGATTTAATAGATCTATGGGATTACAGATCTAGAGTTCAATGGGTCACCCAATAGAATGGGCTTCTTCGCTCCACAATTCCTACACGTATGCAGAAACCTTTCTTCATCACTTCACCTGGCTTGGACAATGTCCCCCGAAACCTGAAGCGAACGACTGTATTCTACCTATTTTAGACACTCGATTTCTTTCATGCTTTGCTATTTCTCCAAAGAAAAATTCGCAACCTAATCAAGAAAAATCAAGGGGGAGAGAGAGAGAGAGAGAGAGAGAGAGAGAGAGAGAGAGTGCTCACCTTAAGTCAGGAAACTGATGATTGATGATGCCACTGCAAGAAAAAAGGAATGCAGTTAAGAAATCGGGATGAAAGTGATGAAGGGGACCCATAGAGGTGAAAAGAGAGAGAGAGAGAGAGAGAGAGAGAGAGAGAGAGAGAAGACGAACACCATACCTTGAGAGAGAGAGAGAGAGAGAGAGTCGAAGTTGCAAAGATGGAAGCTAAGGAGGAGACTGAGAGAGATGGAGCGGTCTGAAGGAGATGGAGTCATGTGAGAGAGAATAATCTCATGCCGATGAAGGGGGTAACTTTGGGATGAACACCCAAAATTTTCCCCGCCCCTAAAACCCGACAAAATTTTCCCCCTCTTTTTTTTTTTAATTATCTAAATCCCCTCTTTAAATTGGAAGACAAAAAGAATTTGTCACCCAATGTATTTCTTTTTGTGAGGAATTATTTCATCACGAAATGGTTGCAAGTATATGTGGAGGAAACGGATTGGTGATGAAATTTATTTTTTCGTCACCTTATATTTTTTTGTCCACTCTTTCGCTGACAAAATTTTTTTTTTCGTCACTGATTAACTATTTTTGGCGACAAAATAAAATTTTCTCACCTTAAATTTGTTTGCCCCTTGGTGACGAAAAACTATTTTCCTCAGAAAATAGGTATATTTGGAGACGAAAACTATTTTCCTCACCACCATTTCGTCACATATTCTCATTTTTCTTTTAGTGATTCATCCAAATGCAAATGAAGGCACAAGAGTAAAAGAGATAATGTTTTCTCTCTCTAAAGTTGGCTATATCACTCTTGTGCCCTAGAATAATGAAAAATAAGCTTATATATGACCAAGAAGGATAAATCTGGAGTGCCTTACTAAGGCGCTCTTAGCACGCGCACAAGTGCTTTGGTCTGCTAAGGCACTACTAAGGCGCTCTTAACACGTGTGCAAGGGCCTTAGTCGGTTAAGGCGCTGTACTAAAGCGCAAGCACTTAAAACTTAAAAGGCCTTAGACAAAATTTCCCTTCAAATAAATAATGCCAATAATATAAGATTAGTGCAAACATGAAATTTCACAAAAGATTAAGACATTGAAAAGCTTTAATGATGCATGAAAAAATATTAAGCTAAATGCACATGAGATGCATATACCTTTCCAATCACATTCCAAATAAAAACGGCATGGCCTTCGCGATCAACTCTTGAACCAACGGGCGGAGAATCTAATTTAGACAAAATAAAATCACCTGCCAAACCCAAAATGGAAAAATAATTAATACAAACTCCAACGGTTTGTCGCATCTGGAAATTGCCAATTACATTAACAAAGGGGATTCACCGCAAGTGATCAATCTAATTCAAAGGCAGGTGGAAGTAAACACGGAAGTGGGTGTGCTCATCGCTAATGTGAACAAGTTGCAGTCATATTTTGATGGATCGAAGGCTAGTTTTGTTAGGAGATGTGGCAATTCGGTGGCTCACTTAATGGCTAAGAATGCTGCGAGAGGTAGTTGGGTTCGTACTTGGGAATTTTATCAACCCCTTTGGCTTGACTTGTAGGGGATGAGAGCCCCATTTGATGTTTTGGTTGTTTTTGTGACCTCTTATCATTAATAATATCTTAACCTTAGACCAAAAAAAAAGTGAAAAAAAATAGAGTGCAAATTGGTTTTAAAAAAAAAATAGTGAAAAAATCATTTCCAAAATACAACCAGAAGCTGTATTAATAAAAAAACCTAGAGAGTATTTCATTGTGCCTAATCAAATTTACGATTAACGATCATTGCACTCACCAACTGTTAGCTTTGAGGTAAGGCTGCAAAACATTGAAACGCATTTCTTATTAATTTATTTATTTTGGTAAGTAACACAATTCTTTCTTATATTATTCTCTTGCCTGTAAAATTTTGCTGTCATTTACGAAATACGTACTACCTTCAACAACTTGTATAACACTTGGAAAAAATGGGGAGGTAAAACGTCATGGGAAGGATATATAGGCGGCCTTTGGTCGGCCGAGTGAAACGCATGCATCTTCGTGACGGCTGCGAAGAATAATATTGTTGGTGGTGGAAAAAGATGGAGGGTCCCCCGTGCAATAATGCAAAGTGAGAACTCAGACCCCGTTAACACACGCTCATGTATAAGGAGGAGACGAGAGAGAGGGAGTCAAGACCTAAGTCATATAATTTGCTCGCGTGTGTATGTTCGGTAGTGCGAACGTGAACATAAAAGTGTCTTTTAAGAATATCTTTAAGTATATAGGTTGCGAGAGCAAGAATTATGAACACAAAATAAAAATTGAGAGTACAAGTGGAGATCAACTTTTAACGTGAGTCGTGACTAAGGTCAAGAGCGTGTGAGAAGAACGAAACCCACAAAACAGCATTGGAGGGGGGGGTCCATTAAAGTCCATCTCAAGAGTCGTACGTGGTGTGCCGTGACCGTGGTGTTGAAGAAGCCCCCCACCCTCCTTCTCTCTCTCTCTCTCTCTCTCTCTCTCTCTCTCTCTCATCACTTTCTAAAGCAGTTGCAGTCAAACCCATACGACACGCCATTCTGTACTTACATTTTGTAGAGATTTAAGATAAGGAAAAAACATAGTAAAGGGTCCCTAAATTATACTGCTAAATCAATTTGGTCCCTAAAATAACAATTTCATCATTAATGCATTTGATTTGGGTCTGTGTGGTTTTACGAATAAGTACAGAGCTACTTTGTAAGTTTTAAATTCAAAAGTCTTCTTTAGGAAGGATATTATTGGAGGGAAATAGATTTTAAATTTGTGTATTCATTGTAGCTGAATTTGAGCCAAAAAAAAAAAAAAAATTTACTCCTATCTATAATGCAACTTTTGAAAGTTAAAAGTCTTTTTAAAATTTTGAGTTACTTTTAGCCTATAAATGCTGAAATACAGAAATTGAAAGAAAAAAAATACCCCGAGGTTGTTCGCGTGACAGAACGACAATAAGAAATGTACTTCCTAAGCTCGCATGTTCAAACATTAACAGCTAAAATTTCTTTCGACCGCTAGATGTTTGCTCGATTATAATTGATTTTCAGGCTGTAGGATTGTCAATCTATGAAGGCATAAATTTGTTTGGACAATGACATTTAAATGATATTGTAACAAACAAGATGAAGTTTTAAGAAGAAAAAAAAGCAATAAGCTTAACATACAACTTCACCCAATTTCTTAGATGGAAATTCAGAGTTATCGCCTTCAACAAGCTAATTAACTTAAACTGCAACAAGTAAGTCATGTCATCACTAGGGCCGGCCCCGGGGTAAGCCCCACAAGCCCGTCGGCTTGGGCAACCCCCCTGGCCAGGGCAACATAAAAAAAAAAAATTCCATGTAAATACAAATACGTATATATATTTGTTTGGACCTATACAGAGCATAAAGGATTGTGTTGCGTTGTTGGTCAGTACGTCGTACTTAAGTTTCCTTGCGTATCCTTGCGGTCGGGTTCAAGTCGATCCCCGTGCCAGCCTTGAGGTTTTGTTTTTGCAATCTATTCCTTTTAAAACTCTCTCTCTTTCTCTCCTCTTTTCGTTCACTGCACCCACTCTTCTCTCTGTCTTTTTTTTAATATATTTATGATTTGTTCACATTTGTTGTTGGTATACATTTTTTTATTTTGGGAGATAATTTTTCTAGATCAACAATTAGGGTGTATTCCATTTACTAAAATAAGTATTTATTTTTAAATTAAAGGTGATGTATTGTGAAAGAATAACCTGTCTCATAAAACAAAAATAAGAACTTTAACGAAACGTGGCAGACTCTTCCAAAAAAAAAAGAAAAAACAACTACTCGCATTTGCATACTCACATAGTGATGTATGCAACTATGAAAAATATTCATGTATATGTATATACTGTATACACAGAACTCACCAATTTAAAAAAACTTTAATCAAAAAAATTAACCATAGAATTCAAAATAAAAGCACATTGTGATCTTGATTTTTTTGCCTTGTATTTTTTTAAATTTTTTTAAGACTTCATAATAAGCAGGCAACTAAGCTTGAGGTCGGGCTTGGGCAACCCAAACATCGGGGCCGGCACTGGTCATCACTTTATCACTGCGTAGATAAATTGGGGAAGAAACAACCGCAGGGAGTCACTCCCGTCTTGATCATATAGAGGTTTCTTGGAAAGAAATCCACAATCTTTACTTTTAGACTATAGCCGGCCATACCTCCATTCAATAGCAATGGAGTGTCTGTTTGTATGTGTATATATACACACACCATAGATCCAATGAGAGATCCCGCACAGTGTTACCGTGCTGGACTCCCCTTTCCCAAGCAAATTTTGATGATCCGAGCCGCTCAAAGTGTGCAGAACGTGATTTTAAGGGTACACGCGAGAAATCAGCAAAAAAAATGATCCAGAAGGGCTTGATCTGAGCATCTTTCTACTGAACCGTTCAATAAAAAACTGTTCAGATCAAGCCCTTCTCGATCATTTTTTTTGCCGATTTCTCACGAAAACCTTTAAAATAACGTTTTGATCATTTTGTTGGGTTCAAATTGTAACACCGTGCGGAATCCCTTATGGGATCCGGATTATATATATATATTGTTGGGTTCAAATTGAAGTCAATATGTACTCTCTCTCTCTCTCTCTCTCTCTCTCTCTCTCTCTCTCTCTCTCTCTCTTTATCGGTTAGTCAATAAGAAAAGTCTACACGTCCCGACCCTCTCTCCCGATTTTGTTCCAGATGCTGACATGGCGGGTGGGCCCCACGTCAGCAGCTGAAAAAAAAAAAAAACGATGAAATTCTGATTTTTCCCCCAAACCAACTGAAATTTTTTTGAACGGAGTAAGAGAAGAAACAACGAACGAAGAGAGAGAGACCCCCGGCGACCCCGTCTCCGTCGATTCCCACCACTGGCGACCCATCACCGTTGACTCCCAACACCGGCGACCCCCATCACCGGCGACTCCCATCACCGGTGACTCCCTCTGGCCTCACCCTCCACGTCAACGAGCGAAAATCTCCTGGGCCAACAACGACGACACCACCGGCGTCATTTCCGACCACCAAGGTCTCGTTCTCTCTCTCTCTCGGTTGTTGATGACCTCTATAATTCAATCTCAGTCGATTCTAAGCCTTTAATTTCACTGTTGCTTATTGAAATCAAAAAAAAATAATTTAGGGCCTGTGAAATTGGGATTTTTTGGATTCGAACTCTTAACAATTTCAGTTGAGTTTTGGCTTTTCTCAAACAAGACAGTAAATTCATTCACTTGACAATTATGATTTGCAACTGTAAAATTGAGTTAGCTTCATTGGTTTTTCTCAAGTCACTTGAGAAAGTTGAAAATTGTGATCATGGGAGGGAAGCATGGGCTCGTCCCCAGTGTTTTACCACAGAAAGATTGTGGATTAATCAATTGGCTGACAAAGGGATCTCCAAATTGGCTAACACACTGCACATAATTAATCTTCCTTTCATTTTGCATTGGATAGTTTTTTTTCTTTGAAGAGTTAGTTTGTGGGGTTTGCTAGTATTGATTAGGAAATGTCAGTACCATAACCACTACGGAGTAATAGATTTAGAAAGATAGTGCACACAATCACTTGCCGCATCTTCTCCAAACATTCACGAGACATCTATGATTTAGGTTATGGCTGTTTTTTGCTTACTTCCTTGCCTAAAAGTTTTGATGCTTATACTTATGAACTTGAGCATCTATGATGCAGCGATTCACTGGATCTATCTATCTGTATACCAACTTGTGTTTGCATGCCTTATAACTGTGTAAAAATGGAACAGAAAATGATATGTGCAACAAAGGGTGTTATTTAGCATCTTCAATTCATTTGTTCTTGCTTATATTCATATTTGTTGACAAACCTTGTACAGGTCCACCTCCTTCAACAACAGTAGTCCTAATATAACCAATATGGATAAGAGTGAAACCCCTCAACGACCTGGGTCTAACCTCAACAAAGATGAGCTCTAAGAAGCACTCTGCCATTCTCAAACTCGAGCAAGGGATGCTGAAACGGTTGGACTACACATTTGACGATGAACAAGTTGCCTATTGTCGAGCATGCTCAGTTGGAGCCCACAAGTTGGCTATTGTCAAACAAAGCAGGAAAGATGCTTAATCATTTGGTGGCGAAGAAGAGTAGAATGATTGATAGGAAAAAAATAGAGATGTAATTACTATGACTATTTGTCCTACAATTGAACTACTGGAATGTAGTATGTTTTTGTTTTGCAAATGAGGTTTAAACCATTAGAGAGGAGAATTATTCTTATTTATTTGGATGTGAATGATTTTTATGGTTTGTGATGTGAATGGATTTTGGCTTGTGAATGGATTTAGAATGAGAAATGCCCGGTGTGGGCTTGTGCATAGCTTGCTGCTATTCCTGTTGTTATTCTTGCTTTACTGATTGAGACGCAAGACGTCGGGCTAGGACCAAAAATAAAGGAGACTTTGCCGAAATTTTTCCAAAACCTACCTTTGGAATTTGTTTTTACATTCTACCAAGTCTATACTTAAACTAAAAGCCATACTCCATGTGCTATATACCAACATTACTTCCATACTTCCAAGTGCTAAAAAACATACTTCCATTTTACATCCATACTTTCATGTGCAGAATTCTAGTTACAATTTCAGAATATGAACCAAAAACAAAAAGTTGCATTACATTGGAAACCTATCATCCACAAAACCAAAGGCACAAATAATAGAATCATAAATTAGTTCTACAAACCAGCATTAAACTTAAAACTACAAAGCATCATTAACTAGGACACGAAGCCGTGTCCGATACGCTTGCGATACGGATCAAGAGTTTAATGATGCTTAGTAATTACATCTCTAGGTGCTAAAAACCATATTTCCATTTTACATTCATACTTCCATGTGCTTCTAGTTACAATTTCAGAATGAACCAACAAAAAAAAAAAAAAAAAAAAGCAACACTACACTAGAATCCTATCATCCATATCTGCTTAAGCTAAAAACCTATCGTCCACAAGACCAAAACAAGAGGCACCAATAGTACCATTAAACTTAAAACTTGAAACAAACATTAACTAGGACACGGAGCCGTGTCCGACACGCTTGCGATATGGATCAAGAGTTTCATTGCATACCAGAGATTCCATTTCATAAAACATTAGAAAAATAACAAAGTGTCAAATTCTTACATGAAGCATAAACTAAAATACACACATTATAAATTAGTTTCCAACAAAATACAAGAAACTCTCTACATCAACAAGCAAGTCTTCTACTTTTTGCCATTATCCCTTTCATTCAACATCTCTGTAAAAGAGATTTGTCCTCCTCTCCAACCCTGCCCTTGACTTTCCATTAGACTTGATTGCCCCCCTCCCCAAACTTGACTACTCGTGATACTTGATTGTCCCCTCCAAACTTCACTATTGAATAAACTTGGCATGTTGCTTTGTGAAGTTGGGTTGTTAAAAAATTGGTCAAAGCCTGCTCCAATTCCGCCTTGTGTCATATTTGGGAGGAAGGCTCCGCCTTGTGCCATATTTGGGAGGATGGCTCCGCCTAGTGCCATACTTGGAGAAAATGGGAGGATAGCTCTGTCTTGTGCCATAGTTGGTCGCATATTATGGGACATCATGTTGGGCCACAGAAATTGCCCCATGTAGCATGGGTAACTCTGGCAAAAAATAATAAAGCCTAACATAAAACACAATAAATGGATTATGGTACAAACTTAGCAAAAAGAAAAATTTCTTACATTTACATTTCCAACACTCTCTTGTGTCCCAAATATATGGGCATCCACAATCTCCTCAACCTCCTGAAATTAGTAAAATAATTTAACTAGTAAGCATTCAAGATAGGTCTATGGACATAAAATAAGCAACAAATGAATATAAACTTGTACCTTCGCTTTTTCATTAGACAATGTCTTATTTTTTGTTTCTCTTTTCTTCTTACTAATTTTTTCAACAAAACCTTGCTTTCTTTTTGACGGTGGTCTCCCTTTTCAACGAAGAGGTTCCGGGTCAAGGATGATCTTACTCTCTTTGGAAGCTAGAACTTCATCTCCAAGTGAACATGGATCATTAGGAGTATCGGAAATCATATTACTTCCACAAATAACCGAAGATTCAACCAACTATTGTTTTAGCTCCCATAGCCGTCCCAGCACCTTGGCATACTTCTCTTCACAATCTTCCACCAAATCAGCAACCTCATTAAAGAGATTGCACATGTTGTCATACCGACGTGCTTCATTTGTCCTTGACGAGTTATCGTAGTTGATTCGAATTTTAGTGTGGACCCTTTTCACATCTTTTCTCCATCTTTTCAAGACATACTTGTCAGGTACTATTTGAATTCCCATATCATGGAACACTATCAATTGATGTCTACACACCATTCCTTTAGACTCAAACAATCGACAATTACAATTGGCTTCATTGGTTTCACCATTAAAATCAACGGTAAATGACACACGTTTTCTCCTTCTCTCTTCTCCATATGTAACCCACTCTTTTACCTCATACTCTGACCAAAGATCATCCTTCATTTTTTTTTCATAAGAACACTTAAGCTTCCCAACAAATTCACTTTGAAACTCTTTCGCCTTCGCATTCGTATAAGCATTTTGAAATTGATTCTCTATCCCATCTTCAATTATGCATGGGATGTAAGATTGAGAACTTTTCGTATCTTCATTTTTTTCATTATCCACCTTTCGCGCCAATGCATTCTCATATTGCTCTACAAATTGCTTCAATGTCGTTTTCGAATTGATGTAACCGTCAAAATAAGAATTCATACTCTCACTTCTCTGTGTGGATAACATTCCCGCCCAAAATACATCTTTCACAAAAGCCGGCACCCATCGGTTCCTCTCTACGTACAACCCATGTAACCATTCATTATCTTGAAGTTCGTACTTTTTGATGAACATTTCCCAAGCATCCTCAAATTCATCTTTTGTAAGTGAATCATAAACCACACTTTGCAAACAAGGTGAAATTGATTTATATGCATCGTACTTTGCCAACTTTTCTGGCACCTTTTTCAAGATGTGCCAAATGCACCACCGGTGTCGGGTGTTAGGAAATACGTCTTCTATAGCATTCTTCATGGCCATACATTGATCGGTAATAATCGCTTTGGGAGCACAACCCCACATGCATGTCATCCAAGTCTTAAATAACCACGAGAATGACTTGGTATCTTCATGAGATACGAGTCCACATCCCAATAATATCGACTGACCATGATGATTGACGCCTACAAATGGAGCAAAAGGCATATCATACTTGTTTACCAAATATGTTGTGTCAAATGTCACAACATCACCAAACTCTTTACAAGCTACCCTACTCCTTACATCAGCCCAAAATACATTCCTCAATCGACCCTCATCATCCAAATCCATGGCAAAAAAGAAGTCAGAATTGTCGGCTTTCATCTTCATAAAATAACTATGCATCGCCTCAGCATCTCCTTCAACAAGTAATTTATGTCACTCCGTACTCATAAAATTTTGACAATCCTTCTTATTAAATGGAAGGTTATCATGCCCCCCCGCCTGAATTTGAAGTGAGTCATAAGTCTTATACAACGGAATCCTGGCTTTATCATTCAATATGAGCTTCCTTTTCACATGTTCATCAAGAACCCTATTGCTTTTGTAAAACTTGGACTTTCCCGGGCTATATTCATGATTGTGCTCCAAGGCAACCCGATTTAACCTCCACTTTCCATCTGGACATATAGCAAAATTAAGGCGAGCTGGACACTCAATTTTTGTTTGTGGCCGTGGTTTGACCGGATTGGTTGTATTGACCTTTGCCTTTCCACCGCGACAACATTGAAAAGTAACATTCCTTAAGTTTCCATCTCTTCCCTTCTTGTTAGTTCTTTTAGCCACAGCAAACCCATTTTCTTTAGCATATCTTGAGTAATATAGATAGGCATCATTTGGTGTGTTGAATATCATTCCCTCATTTGGTTGCTCAACTCTATCTTCAAAATTTTCTGTTTCCTCCTTTCCATCTTCATTAGTACATATCTCATCACACTCTTTTTTAGAAGAACCACTTGATACCTCTTCTTCATCTCCATTGTATCCACTCCATACCTCATCTTTCTCATTAGTATCTATCTCATCTTGATTTGATGATTGAGGAGGCATTGTCGACGGAACAGAATCTGGCGACATCGGAAACATCGCCTACATGTTCAACAATTAACTAAGGTTGATAAGTATTATCACAAGATAGGACACCAAATCCATAACGACTTCATGAGATAAAAAAAGAGGGCCAAATCATGCATCATATTGACAACAAAATTAATTTTTTCACCAATAGGCATCAATAATTACAGTTAAACAAAATCTCTAATTTCAGTTAGACAAGAAACCGTAATTTCAGTTAGACAAGAAACCGTAATTTCAGTACATGCATTTTTTCTTCTTTCAAACCATTTAGCATACAAGTAGACTGTAGTGTAGTTACTCAAGGAACAAATAAGGCTACTCTCAAAACAGAACTGATCATAATCAAAACATCAATCGTCACTGTAGTCATTACAATTCTAGATCAAGCATGGAACTTACACACTTTTTAACTACTCCAAAAAGAACCAAAACAAGGGAGATATGATCAACTTATTTCATGCTAGAACTAGATGATGACCGGACCAAAAATTTCAAATGTTCATGTCCAACTGAACACAATGATGATGGCCAAACCAAAAATTTGCATATCGGAAGCAGATATCTTTGACTGTTGATGCATAGAGGAAGCAAAAATCTTATAGTTAGGGTTCCAACAAAAAATCCCCAATTTCAAAAGCCTAATTTTTCTGGCTTTGAACAAGTTAAAGAGAAATTAAAGGTTGGAATTGACTGAAATCGTAAGGGTCATCGACAACCCAGAGAGAGAGAGAAAATGAGACCTTGGTTGTCGATAACGGCGTCGATGGTGGTGCGTTGCTGGGCCCAGGAGATTTTTCCTGCTGGTGGTGGTCGCCGGAAATGGAGGGTGAGGCTGGTGGTGGCCGCCGGAAGTTGAGGGTGAGGCTGGTGGGAGTCGCCGGTGGTGGTGGATGTCGCCGGTGGTCCTCCTCCGCACTCCCTCTCTCTGTTCGTTTTGCAGATGTTGGTTTGGGGGAAATGCTGAAATGGTCTGGTTTGGAGGGAAAATTAAAATTTCAGCCGTTTTTTTTTTTTTCAGCTGCTGACGTCTGCCACGTCAGCGTCGGGAATAAAATCGGTAGAAAGGATCGGGATGTGTAGACTTCCTCTAGTCAATATGTCTCTTAATGAGAAGTCAAATCCTTAAATCTTGACTTTACCTGTCATCACAAAATTTAGACTCTGATAAGTATTTGATATGTTATGCGAGAAGAAGAAATTACAAGAAATAATCTTTGCACTTTCCATTCTTGTAAATGTTATATATCTGAAAAATTTATCTTCTAGTGTAGTACATTCCAGAATTGTATTCATTGTGTGTAATGAATTTTGAGCATTACTATGCTTTTAGACTAGTGTTGCGTTTAATTTTGAGCACTAAGACAACTTTTGTAATGCATTTATTTTATGAAAAAAGTGAAGGACAAAATTTCTTTATCTAAGTCAATGATATAAATATCTATATGAACATATGTATCAAAAATAAATACATCGACATATATACGCAAGTGTATATGCAAAAGGGCCGTAAATGAAACAAGCAGCTCGCGAGTTCGGCTCGGCTCATTAACGCTCAGGCTTGACTCATTTAGTAAACAAGCTAAGCTCAAGCTTGAGTTTTCGGCTCATGAAGCTCGGCTCATTTGACAAAAACTTGGCTTATCAAGAGAGGCTCGACTCTATTAAAAATCCTCATTTAGTAAATAACTAATCTCGGCTCGTTACCCTCAAATTTTTAGCTCGTTTAGTTAATGAGCCGAGCTCGAGCTCGACAAATTTTGGCTCCTGCTCAACTCGTTTGCAGCCCTAAAGGGTGCTCTAACATAATGATATCTTCCAGTAAATTTGATGTTCCAATGGTATTGATGGTTTAGCGCCCCAACTCCAATTTGTTGAAACTGTTCTCTCTTCAATTATTGAGGTTCCATTTTCTTGTTGGACAAGTGGCATATCCAACAAAAATAATATCCTTATCACTAAATTATTAATATCTGATCTTATGTATGATGTTGAGATGCCGTATTGCTCTCATCTTCAACAACTTCTCTCCTGTCATGTCTTACCTATATGGCTATATGTAAAACTCTCATTTTATCTTTTAATCTAATTTGACAAAATTATTGACTAGGTTCTAATTTTATATCAAGTAGACCAATAATAAAACCCAGAGAAGGGATCTGTAATTTGCAATAAACAATTTGTTAGATGGACCATATTCCGAAAATAAAGGATTACTAGGGACACGAGTACTCATCTTTTGTTAATATTCTAATGTTTAATTATGTCATGGCTAATGGCATGATCTTTGAAGTCAATAACTCTCTCTCTCTCTCTCTCTCTCTCTCTCTCTCTCTCTCTCTTTTATTTCTTTATGGCATTTAAAACCATATTTGAATTGGTCCATTATTTGTCCCTTTAGTTGATCTATTAGAAGGGTGGAGGTTTGGACCACTCCACTGACCTTTCTGAAAATTAAATTATGTCAGATTCAGAATTACCATACTAACCCACTTAAATTACACTATTTGCTACATTATGATAGGTCTAAGATGTGTGTTTAATTAACAGATAATTAAGAAAGTGACAATTTAAATGAAAATTCACGTCTGGACCTAATGCCAATCAAGGCCCAGCTCACAAAACCCAACCCAACCCACCAAACCTACCTTCAACCAACCTTTCCTGGCTCTATAAGCAGAAAAATAAGCAATTAATCAACAATCATTAATTATTCCTGGGAACTTGTCTCCTAATTTTTCTGTTAAAAATCTAATTGTCAATGTTATTGTCTCATGGCTTTCATGAAGTCACTAATGAACATGACAATGGCTGCTGTACTTTGCACTAATTGCAATGAGTATTGATTGCAAGGTTTTCCCATTAATCTTATAAATTTGGTTTCTCCCAAACCCTCAAAGCACAATCAATAGTTAACAAACATAGTTCACATGTTTGTTTACGTGGAAACTTTATATCCATTTCAAAACCAATTGATAATGAGTAGAGAGCTCTCAAATATTATTAAGTGATCATCAATTCCACTCTCAAGCAATGTGGGACTCTATTTTCTTAACATCACCCATCACGTGCAGCCGCGTTTGACGTCTATCATATGTGGCCATTTTTTGGGTCTTATCATCATGCAACAATTTTGTTGGTCTGTTATCGTGGGATGTGTGGATTGGGAATTGTTAAAATATGAGGTGGAATGGGCTCTGCTTTGATACAATGTGAAAACTTTATATCCATCGATCTCAAAGCCAATTGACAATGAGTGGAGAGATCCCAAATGTTATAAAGTGATCACATATTCCACTCCCAAGAATGCGATCGAGACTATATTTCCTTTAACAGATTATTTTGAAAGGGCATATATGTATGGTTCACATCACTTTCGTATTACTATTTGTTTTCTCTAATGTGGCATGATAAAATTGAAAACTGCAAATCAAATGTTAAAAGTTGAATGCTGTAATTTTTAAATTGAAAAGATATTTGTTGAAAAAATAAGCATTGAATAAAGAAAAACAGTTTTATACAAAGATCAATGGACATGATTATGTTATTTTTAAAAAACCAAGTTAATATTATTAATGCTCGTCGTGTGCTGGTGGTGGTAGTATGGTGGCGGTACAGTGGTGGTGGTGGTGAAGATGTGGTAACTGCATGTGATAATATGGTGAAGAGATGGTGGTGGTCATGGTGGCTGATGGTGGTGAAGAGGTTCTAGTGGTAGGGAGGCAGTGATTCCATATGGTGTTGCAGTGGAGAGATAGTGGTCATTGTGGCTAGTGATAGAGAGGTCGTGGTGGTGGTGGTAGTAGTTGTAGCGAAGGTGAGGATGGTAGTTGTAATGGAGGTGGTGTTGTTGGTTGTAGCGGACGAGGTGGTGGGGGAAGGATGACAATGACGGAGAGGAGTGCTGATGATGACAATGACAATGATCACGAGTGGTGGTGTAATCCTAATTTGTGGAGATATGTAGTGGTTATGACAGTGGAATGTGATAAAGAGATAGTGGTCATGGTGTCCAGTGCTGGTGTGGTGGTGGAGAGATGGAGGTGATCGTGGCGGAGGTGGTGGTGAAGAGATAGTGACTACATGCAGTGGAGATGAGGTGGTGATAGTGGTGGGTATTGGTGGTGGTTATAGCAAAGGTGACAGTGGTAAAAGGATAGTGACATGGGGAGTGGCGCTAATGTGATGGTGAGTTGTGGTGATAGCGGTGGTGGAGTTGTAGTGGTGGCAACAGTGGTGGTGGTAGTGGAGGAGAGGTAGGGTAGGGTAGTGATAACGATTGTGTCGGCAATGATGTAAGGTATTGGTGGTAGAGAAAAGGAGTGGTATGGAAGTATATATAATTTCAAAGGTCTCAATTAGTTAATTCAATTTCTGTGAAAAACGATATAGTTTACCAAAAAAAAAAATTACACTATAGTTTTTTATTTGAAAATTACATGGCATTTTGCAGTGTACCAAAATTTTTGGTCAATGAAAGTAACTATTGGAAATGATATTTACAGTAAATCTCATTTTGAGCAATACAACTCTGGACGCAATTATATCCACAACTATAATGCATATGAGTTTGCATGCATCAAACAATATAGGACAAAGTTGTTTTGTGGTTGGCACCTGCTACCATTTTCCCACAAGATTTTTAGTTTAGCTTTTATTTGCTTGTTGAGGGCTTGCCTCTAGCTTTGTCTGTCTCCTCTCCTGAGATGTCTCTAGTTGGCTAATTCACGTTTAGATTTACTATAAAATCCTACTCTATAGTTACAACATCCTTACACATTAGAATTGGGGCCCAAGAACTCAGGGGTGTGAAAAGATGTTCTTGGGCTCCAGTGCTGACGTGTAAGAATGTTACTATATTTGTAGAATTTTGTTGTAAGCCTAACACTTCTTATTAATTTATTGTATTTCGTGTTTTCCAGTTAATTCAATTTCTAAGTTTCAAATGAGGATCTCTTAAAATGCGGACTCTCCTTTTTCGATCGAATTTTAATGATCTGAACCGCTCAATATGTTCATAACGTGATTGTAAAGGTACTCACGAGAAATTGGTAAAAACAAGACTGGGAATTGCTTGATTTGAGCAGTTTTTTATTGAATCGTTCAATAAAAAACTATTTGGATGAAGCCTTTCCCGGTCTTTTTCTTTGTTGATTTCTAAGGGGGTATCTTTAAAAACATGTTCTAATCACATTGAGCGGCTCGGATTATCGAAATTCGATTCCGAAAGGGGAGAAGTGGGGAGATCTGTATTTTAACTAAAATGAGAACGTCTTCATTTCAAACGGACTGATTTCTTCATAAGAAAACTTACTCAATCTCCCGTATTCGACAAATTATTTTATTCAGGCAGGGTCTGCAATTTTTGTGAATGGAAAAGAAATGCAATGTGCGAATTTGTTGAAAACAAAAACTTCCATCTTTTCAAATGACCGGGTAATAAGTCTAGCAAAAATATTTTACAAATTACAGGGTGAATTTACATTTTCAGAGGTCTTGTTAGAATTCAGATACCATTAGTTGAAGTTGAAGTTGACTTGACCTTTTTTTTTCACTCGATAGCATACTCTTGAGGGGATATGGAAGGTGTACTTGTTTGGGCTGAATTAGCTCAATCAAATGGCAAATGATTGTGTGCG
>BPLS01000514.1:1528083-1539379 GCA_019656275.1 Rhododendron kiyosumense | reverse complement strand
GTGGAATTTTTTCATTGGGTAGCACTTTTTAGGATGTAAACACACCCAAAACTATGACCTAGACTTGCAAATAACAATAGGAAATTGAACTAGGATCTAAAAATCCTAGAACTTAAACCCCATACATCAATCAACAATCGGACTTCATCAGTATGACCGAGGCCTCTCTGAGTAGAGACATGCTCTAACTTCTGCAATGATGTGAGAACCCAGAGAAGGAGGAAGAGCTTTACCATGGAACAATCTGTTATTTCTTTCACGCAAAATCTAATAGATCGAAGTTGCCATCGAGAGCTTGTAAACTTTGCAACGAATTGGTGCTCCATTTATCCGAGAACAAACCCAGTCAACAATTAGCCCTCTACTAAAATGTTTGTAGCCACATATTGGTCATGATATATTAAAGTTCGATTTGAAGCCTCCTAATATTATGTCAACAACGATAAAGGTTGTCAGAGAGGCTAAGATCCCACTATTGGGAAACGGAATCCCCAAGACATAGTAATGACGATTACAGATTAGACAACAAAAATAAAAACCCTATAAGGCGGAATTAGGGTTTTACTATAACTTCCTGCGATATGAACGCTGGTTGAACTTGTTATAGCACGCCTTGCTATAAACCATGAATACTGCTCGACCGTACCTTACGATCTTCTATCGTATTTCCTGCACGTCTAGAACACGAACTGAGTATGGACTCTTTCGCGATCTGTTTGCTCTCTCTAAGTCTGCCTCTATTTCGTGAATAATAGAAAAACGTTAATCTGACCTAGAGAGCATAACGTGTATATATAGAGCTACGATGGGGACCTAAGGAGTAATAAGTCTGGGCTCCCAGTGTAAATAAGAAAACCTAATCCCACCAAGATTCTATTTCTTATTTCACTAATTATAATTCATCCCACTACAAAATTATAATTCATCCCACTACAAAATTATAATTGCACTCCCGTCCTTATCTCAATTATATTACAAGCTCCATGATATTAAATACTTATTAATCTCCCCATGTTAAGATTACATACACCCGTTGATTAAAATAAATTACTAACAATCTCCCACTTAATCAACATCTTAACTTGAGACTATCTGCTTAACTTATTCTATATGTCGGATACAAAATTCACCTGCAAGGTTTAACATAATCGAAACTTATAAGCTTACTCAAAGGGTATCATCAATCCCTACTGGGACACGGATTCCATCAATAATTAATAGTTGTCATATACATAATGTTACTACCCAACTCACCGAGACTATTAGACAATTAGTATAAGTATTCATAATAACCATGAGGTTCCAATTGTCTTATAAAATTAGTATAAAGACAATTACCTCAATGCGGTCCCGTTCAATATACACAAAGTATACTAGCACATTGAGTTGGAATTAGAACTATTCCCTATAGTCAAGACAGACCTACTAAAATATTGTGCTACAGTCCTACCAATGGTGTGTCAAATTCCATCTAAGACTGTGAACCATAACTTATATTCCACAAGAACTGATGATCCAATCTTCTGTGTGCAAGTCGTACTCTACACACTGGATTATCTACTATGTAGAATAAAAGACACACATGCACAACATACAAAAATATCATGCAAATATTGCCCATAAAAGATTCTTATTAAAAATGGATAAAATTGATTAATAATTAAATATTAATCAATCATATAAAAACATAACTTTTACATAATCTTCTAACAAACTCCCACTAAGACTCAAAACCATACTGCCATGCATCTCATTCCCATTCCCTCTACATGACTATCAAAAGTCTTAGCTGGTAAGCTCTTCATAAAAGGATCAGCCAGGTTGTTCGCCAATACAATCTTGGTCACAGCAACATCACCTCTCTATACGATCTCTCGAATCAGATGATACTTACGCTTAATGTGTTTGCCCTTCTTGTGAGTCCTTGGCTCCTTCGAATTAGCAACTGTACCGTTATTGTCACAATAGAGTGTAATGGCTGATTGCACTGAAGGAACCACTTCCAGATCCAACAAAAAGTTTCTAAGCCAAACAGCCTCCTTGGCAGCTTCAGAAGCTGCCACATACTCTGCCTCCATGGTAGAATCAGCAATGCAAGATTGTTTAATACTCCTCCAACTTATGGCTCCACCTCCCAAGGTAAACACATATCCGGAGGTAGACTTTCTGGAATCCCTATCTGACATAAAGTTTGAGTCTGTATACCCATGAGGTACCAGACTATCTGACTGGAATACCAACATATGATCTCTAGTTCTTTTTAGATACTTGAGTATATGTTTCACTGTAGTCCAATGCTCTTACCCTGGATTAGACTGAAATCTGCTAACCATGCCCACGGCAAAACAAATATCAGGTCTAGTACACATCATAGCATACATAAGGCTTCCTACTGCCGAAGCATAAGGAACTACCTTCATTTTCTCCATCTCCTCAGGTGTTTTAGGACACTGATCCTTGGATAGGTTGATTCCATGTCTAAAAGGGAGGAACCCTTTCTTGGAATCTTCATGCTAAAACTGGCAAGAATGGCATCGATATAAGTAGCTTGTGATAAACCCAGCATCCTATTCTTGCGATCTCGTATAAGCTTAATCCCTAGGATGTGACCGGCTTCTCCCAAGTCCTTCATTTCTAATTGGCCTGATAACCACACTTTCACTGAAGATAACACTCCCACATCGTTTCCGATGAGCAGGATATCATCGACATATAGAACTAGAAACATCACAACTTTTCCATTGCGCTTCTTGTACACACGTGACTCATCTGGACATTGATCAAAACCAAAAGACTTGATTGCTTGATCAAAACGGATGTTCCAAGATCTAAATGCCTGCTTAAGCCTATAAATGGATTTTTTGAGCTTGCACAACATGTGCTCATGAGCTTCTGCTATGAATCCATCTGGTTGCACCATATAGATACGCTCATCCAGATTTCCATTAAGGAACGCAGTCTTGACATCCATTTGCCAAATCTCGTAATCAAGATGAGCCGCAATGGATAAGAGAATTCGAATGGACTTAAGCATGGCTACTGGCGAAAAAGTTTCCTCATAGTCGATCCCTTATTTCTGAGTATACCCTTTCACAACAAGCCTAGCTTTGAAGGTATGCACCTTCCCGTCCGCCCCTCTCTTCTTCTTGTAGATCCACTTGCATCCAATGGGCTTAATCCTTTCAGGTGGTTCTACAAGATCCCAGACCTAATTAGAGTACATAGACTCCATCTCTGATTTCATAGCCTTTTGCCAAAGTTCCACATCTTTATCTTGAAGTATCTCATTGTAGTTATAGGGTTCAGCATGTTGATCATCAGGGATCATTTCAAAAAAACTCTCCCAACAACGTATACCGACTGGGTGGAACAATAACCCTCCCACTACGACGAGGTACCAGTGTGTCAATAGGTGCCTCTACAAATGTCTCCTGTGGCATTTCCTCCTGCACTATTGGTGGTAAAGAAGTTTGTGCCGATCTCTCTCCTCTCAATTCCTCTAGAACAATTTTACTTCTGGGCTTGTGGTCTATCACATAGTTCTCTTCTAAGAACCGGGCATTATTGCTAATAATGACCTTCTTATTCGTAGGACTATAAAACAGTCCACCTCTCGTTCCTCTAGAGTACCCTACAAACAAGCAAACTTCTGTCCTTGATTCCAATTTATCTGCGTTCCCATTCAGCACATGTGCTGGACTACGCCAAACCCGAACATGTTACAGACTAAGTTTGCGCCCAGTTCATAGTTTTGTGGGTGTAGATGGTACTGACTTAGATGGTACCAAGTTAAGAATATACGCTGTTGTTTCTAGTGCATGTCCCCAAAACGAAATTGGTAAATCTGAATAACTCATCATTGATCTTACCATATCCATAAGAGTCCTATTCCTCCTCTCTGCTACACCATTTTGTTGTGGCATACCTGGAGCTGACAATTGGGATGTAATCCCTTCAGCTAACAAGTAGTCTCTAAACTCTCCCAAGGGGTATTCACCACCACGATCAGATCGCAGTGTCTTGAGACATTTACCCAAACGTTTTTCCGTTTCCGCCCTATACTCCCTGAATTTCTTAAAGCATTCGGACTTACGGCCCATCAAGTAAATGTATCCATACCTTGAGTAATCGTCAATAAAAGTGACAAAGTACTCAAAACCACCTCTAGCTTGGACATTCATAGGTCTACACAAATCAGAGTGAACCAATTCCAACGGCTCTTTGGCTCTATATCCTTTTGCTGAAAAAGGCCTTTTTGTCATCTTACCTTCGAAACAGGATTCACAGACTGGAAGTTCCACAACTTCTAATGAACCTAAAGGTCCATCTCTAACCAGTCTAGAAATCCTATTCAGATTAATATGACCAAGACATAAGTGCCAAAGATACGTTTGGTTCAATTTAGAAGGCTCTTTTCTCTCACATGGTAAATTATTAGTGTTATTCAATTCATGCAGTTGCATTATAGGAAATATAGAATTAATAATGTAGAGATCATTCACCAATGAACCAGAACAGATAAAACATTTATTTAACTTAATAACTATGGAGTCACTGAAATAAACCAAATATCCATCCTTTATTAACTTAGAAACTGAAACCAAGTTTCTTCTAATAGTAGGAACATAAAGACAATCTCTCAAAATTAAAATCCTATTACTATTAAAATTTAAAAACACATTTCCTACTGCAACTGCTGCCATTCTCGTAGCATTTCCCATATGTAGATAAATCTCCCCATCACTAAGTCTTCTGGTTTCCTGGAACCCCTGCAATGAATTGCAAACATGATTAGTGGCTCCCGTATCTACACACCAGGTGCTGGTAGATAACATCGCTAAACATGATTCAACAATTAGTGAAAAAGATTTATCTTGTTTGTTCAATTTATTGAGAAAAATCGGACATTCCTTCTTCCAATGTCCTTTCTGCTTGTAGTGAAAACACTTACCCGCAGGCTTTTTCACTCCACCTTGAGGCACATGAACTGCCTCCACAACCTTTTTCTAAGATTTGTTCTGCTTCTTCTGGCCTTTCGGCTTAGAAGTAGAAGCCTTCTCTGCCACTAACACTGATGGTGGTTTCTTCACAACCAAAAGACCCTCAGCTGCTTGGAGTTCCTTAAGAAGTTCCGCCAAAGATAAATGCATTTTGTTCATAGAATAAGTCAGGCGAAACTGCTTAAAACTCTCAGACTGCAATGAGTTAAGAACGAAATCGATCTGGGTTTCCCCATCAATTTCAGCTCCAAGGATCTCTAGTTCATTAAGAAGAGTTATTATCTTTAGAACATGATCCCTAATTGGGGTCCCTTCAACATGGGTGATGCTCACCAATTCTTTCATAGCAACTAGCCTTGCTGCCCGATTCTGATCCCCAAACATTTCTTTGAGGTTCAGCATCATATCGGAAGCAATTTCCACAGCTTGATGCTGATGTTACAATATATTTGACATAGAAGCTGTAGGCGCGGTCAAAGTCAATAGATTGAAACCTGAGGGACGACTATTTGACTCTCCAATTACGGGTGGACACGTGGCAACGTTTGGAAGCGCTGACCAACCAATGGGATAACGACGCGTGGAGCGACGGATGGAAAGAATATGATCACGAGAGTTGCCCGCGGGAGCGGAGAATCCACCGCGGAACTCACTTCCGCGGAACCCAGAATCCACCGCGGAACTCACTTCCGCGGGTCCCCGCCGCGGGTCCCCACCGCGGACCCCATCAGCTAGTTTAGATAAAAAAAAAAAAAAACCTCGCGCGCCGCTCCCTGAAATATCATAATTGTTAAGTCTCTATCTTGCAAAGTCTCCGCGGACCCCTACCTGAGGCCCAGACGCAAAGTCCGGGTGGGTCTCCGCGGGAAAAAATAACGATCGCCGCAGGTCGCGACCTCGCTCGACGGGAAGTGGGGAATCTCGTGGTTTGGTGGCTTGGGGGTCGGAGGATACGCCGCGGAGAACCGCGCCTTCCCGCGGATTGCCATCCGCGGAAGGGCGAGTCCCCTCGCGGCCAAGAGGTACAGGAGGGACACGTGTCAGGCGCTGACAGGAGCGCCGTCCTGGGCCTGTCCCAGGCCCAGGTGCTCTATAAATACCCCTGACACCCCCAATGATTGAAGGAGGACCTTTTTTTGGGCTAAAAAAGAGGGAGAGCACTCAATTCGAGGTAGGAGAACATTCTTCCTCGAAAGCTGGTGACCCCACTCTCTCAAACCCCAAAAGGTTCGGACACCGCACGGAAAGCCAGGGAATACACGTTGCCTCTGTTTCTCCCATACCTCTTGCTCCCGCCCCTTCACCCCGCGGGACAGCCCCATTCCCTCACGCTCATTTTGACTAACCATCAGCCAATTGCACCTCTCCAGCTCACGGATACTCACACGTAAGCAGACCACGCGACCCTCATCACCCACAGAAGCCAAAATATAACACCGCGCCATCTCATCAGCCTTTACCCAATCTTTATAAGGCTTTGCTTCATGTTCTATGGCATTCTCTTCAGGTATAGGAGGGCAGGCCGTAGATATCACATATTTGTGGCCCTCAGCAGTTAACACAATATTCAAGTTTCTTTTCCAGTCAACATAGTTTGGTCTAGTAAGTTTATTTTCTTTGAGAATAATAGCAAGTGGATTGAAAGAGCCCATTTTTGAATCTGAGAATCAAATAACATAACAATCAATTATGAATGGCAAAAAACTTTGAATTTCATTTTAATATTGGTTCCCTCTACCACATGTTAAAAGAAAAACATTGGCAACCATACACACCGTAAAAAGCGTGCCTCGATGGGAAGTCTCTACTCTTTATCATTTGTGTAGATAGGCACAACCTTTTAATTTTACTATCTAGACATTATACCGTGCCAAACAAAATTAAATAGCCAATATAGCTTCGGTCCTATAAATAATAATAGTGACTCAGATGGTGAGGATACTATTATTTATAACTAAGTGTATACCATTACCTAGCCCCATGACCCATTGTTCCGTTATGAATTACCTTAGATGGTGAAATAATTCACACAACAATTATCATAGACTTATCCTTTAAGGAAGTTTGTACCGATGAGGCCATAATTAATTTTGCCCGATGGGGGGGAAGGTTCTAAAACCATCACATAAAATTAATTACATCATCTACATACTAGTAATGGAGACCGTGGGATTTATAAAAAATAAACTCTCTCTCTCACTTAGTTATTAAAAAAAATTTGTGAGGGTTATCAAAATTTTCGAGTTTGCAAAACCGCGATCTAGGTCAAAGCCAATTATCACTATGTTGTCTAATATGGTAAAACTATCACATATGCTATACTCATAGAAACATGCATAAACATAAATAAGGAAACATAATAAGATATATACATCTCAACTATTATGGTCAATATCCTTATTTCCAAAAATAGCCAATCCTATGCCTCCTTTATAGAGTTTACATAAACTGGATCAGAAACACATACTGCAAGACTTGTAATCTTATAACAGTTGTACATATCAAATAATGATACAACTGGAGAAATAAAGATTACACAAAAACCTTAAACCTCCCACATGCCGGAGTTCACAAACTAATTTTAATATTACACCCACGAAAAATAATTGTGGCTCCCAAATATAAAAGCAGTAACCACGTATGCAAAAACGTGGGATCCAATCACACAAACATACAGGCATGACCATAATAGTGGGATAAGATTTTCTACAAAACAGACGTAAGTAAAACTGAACCCTGCAAAAGCGGTTACCATAGTTTCATACTATGCGATCTACGGACAATATGGCCTGTTTAATCCATACGCGTGATTACAGCCGGCTCTGATACCACTGTTGGGAAACAGAATCCCCAAGACCCAGTAATGACGCGTACAGATTAGACAACAAATATAAAAACCCTACAAGGCGGAATTAGAGTTTTACCACAACTCCCTGCGACACGAACGCTGGTTGAACTTGTTATTGTACGCCTTGCTATAAACCACGAATACTGCTCGACCGTACCTTACGATCTTCTATCGTATTCCCTGCACGTCTAGAACACGAACTGAGTGTGGACTCTTTCGCGATCTGTTTGCTCTCTCTAAGTCTACCTCTATTTCGTGAATAATAGAAAAACGTTAATCTGACTTAGAGAGCATAACGTGTATATATAGGGCTATGATAGGGACCTAAGGAGTAATAAGTCTGGGCTTCCAGTTTAAATAAGAAAACTTAATCCCACCAGGATTCTATTTCTTATTTCACTAATTATAATTCATCCCACTACAGAATTATAATTGCACTTCCGTCCTTATCTCAATTATATTACGAGCTCCATGATATTAAATATTTATTAATCTCCCCATGTTAAGATTACAGACACCCGTCGATTAAAATAAATTACTAACACCCACAAGTTAGGAATGTATAAAGTCCGAAAAGATTGACCTCTAATTTTGTTATATCTAATTAAACACCAGAAAGCCCAAATGTCCAGTTAGGAATGTATCAAGTCCGAAAAGATTGTACTCTAATTTTGTTATCTAAAACACCAAAAAGCCCAAATGTCCTAAAAGTTTCATTAATGTGGCACTCCATCTTTATTTGCAAAACATGATACAGTAGTTTATCAAATAGAACATGGATCAACACTTTTTCCATTCGGAAAGTTTGACATAATGTTCATGTCCTGTGCATGCTCAAATCAAACAAATCTGTGGACAATTTAACCTCCAATTTGCACGAGCTGGAGCCTCCATTTGTGTGAATGTGGAAACTATTTTTATTGGAAGAGTCGTTTTTTTACTTGAAAAAGAATTGCTACTTAAGGTTGTTACTATGAGCATTTCTTAGTGGGATGAAGCCAAATCAGAATAGTCCTTTGTGGGTGATTATCTTTGGAGGCTAATCGCCATTCATGGATTTGAGGACACCCGATTATTGTCCTTTTATGCATAAAGGGAAAATGATTAGACATTTGGATCGAATGAGTTTCTGATAATTTCATGGGTTTCTAATGGAAAGAGCCAAAGCAATAGTATCACTTTAAATTCATGTAAATCCTGAAGCTTTTGTACATGGCCAACCCGGCCAGATGTCTCCCATTTTTTAGGTAGTGCCTTTTGTGTTTTGTTTGTTTTTTTAACAACTCAGGTGTCCGGGCCTTTTTTGTTTTGTGTGGGGGTTCGGATTATCGTGACCTAGACAGCACACGTCGTTGGGCTCCTTCCTGCTCTGCCGGAAGACCTGCAACAAGTCACTAGGGCTGAGATTGCCCAGTGACCCTCCGACGATCAAGTTAGATGTAGGGAGAGTGATTTAGGTCAAGGATTAGGGTAGAATGGCATACCTCTCACAATAAGCAGCCTTTCATATTTATAGATCTAGGTTTACTTGGCCTTCAAGCCAATGCGTGGGGGTCACGCTCGGGTAACCGTTCCGGGTGATGTCATTCATGACGTAGGGAACAAAACGGTTACAGAGCACATGACCTGTCCCAAATGATTGCTCAGTTAATGGATTTGACGTGGGGTCCATCCGTTGTAACTACCTTGCTCTCTTGCAATGGATAGTGCTGGAACTGAAGCATCTTCCCTGGCACGGCACCGAACCCCGGATTGGGAACAACAACACTCTTCGGTCGACCAGCCATGGTTGAGGGGACATTGGCTCATGCGCAACACTAGGTTACCGACATGATAACCGAAGCCACTACATTTTGTAATCAGCATGTGTTTCTTCCGTTTGAGTTCGGTATTGCAGTTCAATAGTTTAAACACATTGAAATCAATGCTAGTTGTTTTAAGTTGCATGTAAGTAGAAACGCTTGGGAATTATATGCGTTGTTCATTTTATAGTTTATACGCATAAACTTAGAATAAGATCAAAAAATGAAAGTCTTTGTGCGAGAAAAGGTTTTACCCAAATAAAAGCTCCTTAGTTAATTACGTTCAAGTTTCAACTAGTAGTGGAAATATTGCTGCAACTATGCAACCTTTCATTCATTGGATATATAGTTCGATTTCCTCAATCTCGGGTAAAATATTGTTCAAGGTCGAGCATGCCAAAAGTATTGTTTGGCTGACTGGCAAGGAGTTAGGAAAGAAATCGCTTTGAAGTTTGAACTGCACCGCAATCGAATTGAATACACTGGTGCACTTGAAACTGAAAGATCAAACCGTCAATCTACACTAACGACGTCGATGAATGATTATTCTCTTTCTGCTGAGGATATTGCTGTAATCAGTTTGATATACTTTCATCGGACTTTTAATTTCTTCTCTAGCTGAATTGTGTGAAAACCACAAAGCAAATTATTATCACCGTCCTTCTTTTGTCAACCAAAGTAAACAAAAATAGGTAGGGGAAAATGTTTATTTGCCAACGTACGTAGGAGCTTTATCCGTCTCCATTTATATGATTGTTAATTTTTAGGATATGGTTGCTGCTGAATGCTGATGGTGGTAGCAGCACTAAAGACTCGAAAAGAAGGTGGAATGGGGGTGTGGATCTCACTCTCTATCTTCCTACTGTCATATGCCCATTTGCAACTTTTTCGTCGACGCAATGCCCATCCCCTCTATTATCTCACCCCAAAATCAAAAGAACATAGTAGTAAAAAAATAATATGACTAGTTCCTGAAGAAATGTTTCTTTTTGGAATCGGATATTTAGATCAGTTTGAAAAAATAATATGACTAATTCCGAAATCAAAAAGTTAAGAACATGACAAATTCTAGTGGCCCAAGATTTGAAATGTTGTAATCTTTTTTTGACCTCATAGAAGACAATTATTAGCTTTCTCATGCATCTAGACCCCTAGGGTTCACGAAAATATGTTCTTTCATCGTTCCATGCTTTTAAAGATGCACCCTCCACTTGTCAAATGAGTCAAAAGAGACCCCTCTCTCTCTCTCTCTGTGGGACCCTGAATCCATTAGCCAATGTTGATTGGTTATTCTTGTTTCAGGTCACCAACATTACCTACTTGGGTAGATCAAATGGGAATGGTGTCCCAATTCCCATTGAGTTCTTCTAGAGTTTATTTCTTCCACTATTGTTTTCAGGATACCGGGGCACAATTATGCACGCTTTTTACGTGTTACAATGCCTACCATTGCTGCCCTGCTTCATCTTTTCAAACTACTTTCACTGCCTTAATTTAAAGTACGATATGATGTCAATAAACTATTTCCACTGTCAAGTGGAGTAGTTTAGAAGGTTTTCATATATAACCATCCACCCAAGGGCAGTTTGGGTGCATCTCGACTAATTTTGAAATTCTAAAGTTAATGACAGAAAACCCTCTAGTGC
>BPLS01000514.1:1482641-1528073 GCA_019656275.1 Rhododendron kiyosumense | reverse complement strand
CTCTTAGGTTAAGTAGTTTAGAAATTTTGATAACCGAATATCTGGGTTAGCTTGCGTGCACCTTGAGTAATTCTCGGCCTCTAAAGTTGATTAACGGTAAGGAAAACTCTCTGGTGACCCAAAGGTTAAGTAGTTTAGAAATTTTGATAACCGAATATCTGGGTCAGCTTGCGTGCACCTTGAGTAATTCTCGGCCTCTAAAGTTGATTAACGGTAAGGAAAACTCTCTGGTGACCCAAAGGTTAAGTATTTTAGAAGGTTAATAATCTTGAGCAAAAAGAATGTCAACAGAACCCCATTGTTCTAAGCCGGGAAAAAACAAAATCTTCCTCTGCAAACAAGAAGAACCAGGGTTCATTTTACCGGAAGGGAGCATTCGCTAGGATGAGCGAATGAAATTGAACGGATAGAGCCGAAAGCAAACAAGCTTAGAATATCAATTGCGTAAGCTCCTTTCTCTAGCATCATAGCATGATTCTTCAAGAAATTACCATAGAGGTCTTTTTGCTAAGCTGATGGTAGCACTGTGGTCAAATTGTTTGAATTCTTTTTTTTTTTTTTTCCCCTTGTGACTTTGTATGGACTTATATAACACAGGCACAGACATCAGACATGGCATTGACACTGCGACACACCTATTTCAAAAACTTGGAGGACACACCTTGGGAATTATGTAAAAACTATGTATTGAATTCTATTGTTACTTAGACCATCCACAATGGTATAATTAAAAAGGGATAATCAAAAGTTGACACATCAGCTTTTGATTATTCATTTAAAAGATTGTTAAGCTTAACAATGTTGAGATTCACAATAGTCACTTCTAGTCCATAACCAAAATAAGGATCCACTAGAATTTCACTCTCTCTTCCCTTCTGCTTCCTGCCATTCACTTCCCTCCATTTATGTTTTTTTTTTTGGCAAAAATATATAGATTCCTTCTCTTAATTTTGGAAAAAAATCAATGACTTTTTTCCCTCCTATTATGAATTTTTTTGGGAAAAAAAAAAGGAAAATGGAAAAGAAGAGTGAAATACCTTAATCCGACGATAATGGGTTTAATTGTAGATGATCGAGAGATATGAACTTCACTTTTTGAGAGAAAGAAAGAAATAGTTTGTGGGTGAAGTGAAGAAGATATAGAGTATGCGAAAAAGAGAAAAAAAAAAAACCAATTGAAACACGTGTATATACAAATTTTGAAACTAATTAACTTATGTGGTGTGGAGTCCACAAATTTTGATTATTGAAAAACGTTGCTAGTTTTGGTTATTCAAAGTCCAAAATTTGATTATTTCTAAGGATGTTGTTAAGTTTGATTATACTATAGAAAGCCATCTTTTGCACTAACATTGTTAACTTTAAAAACAATTGGCTTTTGATTATACCACTATGGATGGCCTTATAGTAGTATTTTATTAGCCATGGGTAGTTTAGTCTTTGCATTATGTTCAGGATTTTCTTCTTTTGTTAACTTTTTGAGTGATTTTCTCTTTTCAATATTATTGCAAATCCGACAACAGAGAAATTGTAATGATAAACTACATCGAATTCTAATTAAACTCTCAAAATAGAGAGAAGGGATCTTACTATAAAGAGGGAAAAGTAAATAAGTGCATGTAATTGCATGTTCGAATCTTACGGAGGCCAAATAGGACACTGGATTGTTTTCATGGTTGTTAACTTAAGGGTCCCGGAATTACTTGAGGTGCGTGTAAAAGGCCCGGGCATCTAGTTATTAAAAAAAAGAAGAAGAGGGAAAAGCCTCCACTTCCTGATTGAAACCTTAAGGCCTCGTTTGATAAAAGTATTAGGGGGGGGTGATTCGTAAGAAGATGGGATTAGGATTGAAATTGGTAATGAGAAGGAATTAGGATTGGAATGGGGTTGGTGATGAGTATGTTTGTTTGAAATAAGATTAAATGATGAGATTATAAATATCATATTTGTTTCACATGGGATAGGATTGGATTGATAGTATGCATTTCCGTTTTTGCCCTTCACATGGGATATGATTGGTAATGAGATAAGAATGGTGAAGGCTATTTTTGTATTTGTGCATTGGTAAGGAGGGGATTGAATTGTTAATACCAAGTCCTCCAAGGTATTAGTAATACCCCCTAATGAGGGAATTCACATTCCCATGGGACTAATAGTCCACCCCTCCATTGCCAAAACAAACAAAAGCTTAGTAATTCCAAGGCCTAAAGAGGTTAACAAACTGGGCCAAAATGGAAAATGAAAAACCAACATAAGGCTTCAACCCATTAACCAGTACATTTGCTAATCAAATGTTGGGGTGAGATGAGAAGCTTTGGGGTGGAGCCCATTTCTTGAGAAGAGCCCAATACAAGGGGATAAGATTGGACCCGCCAACATGCTGGGCCTCCATACTCAACTTTTATATATATATATTACAAATATAAAAACTACGTAGGAGTTGTAACTTCGTGATGATGCAATCCATATATATATACTAAGTAGGAGTTGTAACTTCGTGATGATGCAATCCATATATATATATTATATATAAAGGGAGAGCACCACTTTGGTGTCTCCCTACTGTCATGTATTTTTCTTCTTCAAAAATGCTCTCTAAAAAATCAACACAATACAAAATAGTTAACTATGAGGATATATTGAATATTTTAACATACAAAAAAAACTTCCAATGACAGTTACCACACATTACATATCCCCTACTTCACAAACTACACACCTTTCTCTGAAACTCCTACATCACTGATTCACGAAAACAATACCCAGTGTTTGACTCTCCCCTCCCATTCTCCGTCCACGGCTTGACGGAATACCCAGTGTTCGTTTTTTTCTCGGTAAGAATCGCAGTCATTAAATGTTCACTAAATTGCACGTTTAGTCTTTGTTTGTATTGCCTTCCCATCCGATTCGTAATTTTTGTCCTTTTTCGTTAAAAAAAAAATTACTCATCATTCTTCCTGTTACATACACGGGCAATCTCTTTGAATAACTATTTTTGCTTCGTCTGCCACAAAAGGATTTAATTAACAGATTAAAATTGGCTCGACAAAAGAAAAAAATCTAACCAGGGTGTGTTTTTTATTTTTTACTGCTTCTGTTTTATCTATTCTAATCTACTCCTATATAATTGAAGAGTGCCACTTTGGTGTCTCCTTTTATCATTTTAATTTTTCCACCTTCTCCCTTTTTTTTTGTTTTAAATAAGTACTAGATTAGGCAGAATATTTGATACGCTGGAGTGAAAATTTTGATTATTAATTACAAATTTAAAAAGAAAAAAAGACCAAGGGGACTGAGGTTTACATAGTTGTCGTGAAAATTGGTGAAGAGGCAAGGCAAGATAAAATAGGCTGACTTGCACATGTTTATCATGCTAATTTACTTTATGCATGTTAATTTCATTTGGGTTTGTACGAGTTGGTTTCCGTTTGTAGGTACCAAATACACTTAATTTACTTTTTATATATATATATATATATATTTTTTTTTTTTTTTTTTGGAAGGACATAAAATACTAGTGGCCGGGGACACACGATGCGTTCGTAAGTTGAATTTTGTCAAAATATGCACAATACCTTTCCGTTTATTGGTTGATTGAATTTTTAAAAAATTTATCAAAATTCAACTTGTATACGCATCGCATGTATCCGGCCTCTAGTTCTGTTAAAGGCAGGAACTTCTCAGGTTGGGATCCCATTGCTTTCACCATGGAAGAAACAATAATGTTACAAGTTATGGAGTGAGGGACCCCTTCTCATCAAATTCAACTTTGGTTTGTTCTGGAATCTCATTGAAGATAATCCGGCCAAAGTGGTTTCGTCAGTTGGATTGCTTCATTCTTTATCCTTTAGGGCCTGCTTGGACGGGGGATATAGGCTGCCGGATTTCTTTTCACCCCTGATAATGGGGGATAAGTCTCATATCCACCGTTTGGAAGCCCAAAATTGCTCCCGGATTATTTTCCCCCCTCAAAATTTATCCGGCTGTGGAGGGGTTGAGGGGGATAACTTTTGGGCACCTCCCAGCCTGCCCAAAAATTATCCGGCTGTGGATGGGGGAAAATGGACGATTATGCCCCTCCTTAAACCCCTCCCCTCCATCTCTGCAACTATTCCTATTTTTTCATTTTTTTAGAAAAACACAGAGAGAGAGAGAGAGAGAGATGACTGGACAGAGGCTGGGGGGGGGGGGGGGGGGAGGAGAGGAAAGGTACCTGTTATTGCCGTTGCCGGAGTGTCATTGCCGGAGTCTCTGAAACCCTTCGGTTTCATGGGGAAGACGAGAAACACTGTAATAAATAAAACAAAAAAGAAAGGGGTGGGTAATAGTACGGTAGATGTAGGCAGTGGTGGCCGGTGGGTAATGTTAATTTTTGAATTTAATATACTTATTTTATTACATAATAAATTTAACATTACATATGGACAAAATAGTCATTTGACAGTTTTTTCCATCATTCACCCCTTCTTATCCCCCAATTCTATAAACCATCCAAACAAAGTCAAATTTTATCCCCCCTCCATAAACCATCAAAATTAATACCCCATACTATCTTATCTCCCCTTCATATTTTTTACCCCAAATTTTTTACCTGCATCCAAACGGGCCCTTAGCTCCTGAAAAATTAGCAATAGAATTTCGCATATATCGAGATGTGACTTATATAGCGTATTACCGTAAAGGCAAATTCTAAAACAACTGAAAGGCCTGTCAATAGTAGATTTTACTCGCCATGATTTGAGTTGTGGTGCAAATTGACCTAGTCGACCTCGCCATTACATTTCTCTATTTTAACTAGTCATTTTATTAGACACACTCCAACAATGTTATTTACTTTTCTCTATTTTAACTAGTCATTTAATAATATAAGGTAGGATGTATGGGGCCGGTTTTGCTCACACCCATTTTGACAACTCACCCTTTCAGGTCTCATTGTGCTATTCTGAACCGTTGATATTGTTTAAATGAGTAAAATAATGGGCCCTGCAAAAATTTAGCTCATTTGATATCGGTAAGGGCTTGATCCAAACAGTTTTGCAAACACCAGTTCCTGTCACAATTTCTATAAAATTGTTTAGATCAAGCACTTACGGATATCCAAATGAGCTAAATTTTTGCAGGGCCCCCTATTTTACTAATTTAAACAAGATAAACGGTTTAGATCATCACAATGGGGCCCAAAACAAAAATAGGTGTCAAAATGGGTGTGAGCGGAATCGGTCCCATACATCTTACCTTATATATTATATACTATGATTTAAAACTAAAGTGAAAGAGGGAATATCTATTCTAATATATAAAGGGAGAGCACCTTTGGTGTCTCCTCCTTTTGTCATGTATTTTCCTTTCCATAAGTGCCCTTTTAAACACAAAACAAAACAATTAATTGTGAGGATATTTTAGACATTTAAGTACCAAAAAACACTACCTAAAACAGTTATTACTCCTTCACTTCCTATTTTTCCTCATAAAAAAAAAGAACTCTTTTCATCCACGCTACCTTCTCCCCCTCTCACGCTACCTTCTGGCCCATCTCTCTCTCTCCACAACCGCCATTCCCCCACACCCACACGTCTCTCTCTCTCTCAACCGCTCCCCACACCCCACCCCTCTCCCTCCTTCCTCTCTCCTTCTCAAATCTGCTACTTCTGTCTTCTAATTGCTGTTGAAAGTTATTGCTACTGAAAGTAATTCTCCCGAAGCAGGACCGTGATGCGTAAGTGTGCCCCCTTAAAGCTAATTAAGTAAAGTTCTGCTTTCTGAATTACATTTTCCTAATCTGCCTGTAATTTAATTTCTGTATTGAAACAATCAAGAACGCTCTTGATTGCTAATATGTCAATCCAGAAATGATATTAGTTTAAGAAACACCTCTGCGGGAAGCTATTGTGCAGATTTTTAGTATGAGTTTTGCAGATTTTTTTTGTTCTACTTAGACCTTCAGAATGTTTTTATTTCCTATTAATTTCAGATTCGGTTTCAGTATGGGTTTTGCAGATTTTTTGTTCTACTTAGACCTTCAGGATGTTTTTATTTCCTCTTTCAAATTCGGAAATTCATACCTGCGGTGAAGAGAGTTTTGAAAATTAAGGGTACTCTCTCTTTCTCTCTTTCCCTCTATTGATTGCCAGATGTTTGTAGTAATGTCTTCTTTTGCTTTCACAACAACTTGCAGATTTTGAGTATGAGTTTTTATTGGTCTATTTTGTTTCTCACCACACCATGATTTTAGCATATGTATTGCGTGGAATACCATAAACCCATACCCCATTTCTAATCCGACAGCCTCCTCTTATTCTTCGTTGCAGACGCAAATATGCCGCCACTCGAATACTCGGAAACCTGATCAATTAGGCAGTACCTGTGTCGTGATCAAGTGAGATGCACCAAATGGCTTATGCGATGCAAAAAATCAAAGACATTGAGGATGAGGTATAACCTCCCACCACCTTCTGTGCGTGCGTGCGTAGTAATACCTATTTATTTAAACGTGTATATGTTTTTTTTTACTATTTCTGTAAACTTCAAAACCGTTGCTGCTTTGCAGTTAGCAAAATATTGAGCCAATAAATGTTTTTTTTTGTTTTTTTTTTTGTTTTTGGTCAAATCTTATTGGGCACTAATTATGTTCTGGTTTTTTATGAGGAGCCGACGAAACCTTTAATTCACCTTTATTGCTTTGTCAATCACAAGGCCAAAAAAATTGCTAGACATTGAAACCAACAAGTACAACTGAGATGTGTATTTCTGCAGGGATTTTTTGATATTTATGTTTTCCAATTGAGGTACCTATCTGATGAAGTGGCAGATATCATTGAACTCTCTCAGTCGTTCACTATAAATGTGCTGGATTGTCATTTCTCGACAATTCACATTTGGAATTTAAATTCATTGCATTATTTTTTAACCAAAATTTTCGGCTATACAATTATTTACAGGAAAATGGAAGGAAAGGACATATGGCTCAACAAAGATAGGCAACTGGTTCCAACGAGACAGAGAAAACCTGGGTACGATGCTTATAACTTTCATGGTTTTCCTTTCCACATTTTTAAAGCTAATTTGTGATCTACGGATGTAAGTTGCTCACCAAATAGTATTTTATTGTGATTGAATTGCTATGATGCAATTTGTTGGGAAAATGTTAGCTGGTTAAATACAATAGTTAGATAGTTAATACTCTTGGCCTGCAAAATATTGGCATGCTCTATTTATGTGTATCTCAAAATAACTTGGCAAAAAAAATGGCGTAGGACTGTATATGTGAAGACCAGGTAGTGACTAAAAAAATGGCGTAGGACTGAATGTATTTACAGCCCTTCTTTCCCTTTACTTGAGGGGCCTGCTCACAACATTATTTTGTAACCAATATTTTTGCCTATTCAATTATTAAAAGGAAAATCGAAGGCAAGGAGAAATGTCACAACAAAAACAAAGAGCAACCACAAATGGCAAGGAAAACAAGCAGCCAAGTGGTTCCAATGGAAAAGAAAAAAACAAAGTATGATACTTATGACTTCTATTTTCTTTCCCTTCCATATTTCAAAGATAATTTGTTATAAACGCATGCAAGTTGATGTTCTTTTTTTATAAAAAAAATCTTAATATGAAAGATACGATTTATGGAGAGGCTGAACCGGTACATGATTATGAACACCTTTTTACCCCTACAGAGATTCTAAATAAGTTTTTAAACTTACACAGGTCGTAAATTGTTTCGCTAGAGAACTTTTAGGTTCAAATGATTGTATATATAACATTTTATGCAGGTTTTCATGAGGCCTTCTCCATGTTTGCATCATAATGATCACTTAGATATGTTGAATGCAGTATACGATTTTGAATTTAAACGTCAGAGGGAGGGCTTACCAGTTGAAAATTTTGTTCGACAAAAAATAGAGACATGTCGAGCCTTGCAAAATGTTGGAGAAAATATAAGTGAACAATATCTTATAGGAAAAATAGTAGACCTTCTATCACCAAGCTGGACGCATGTGAAACGAACAATATTTCAAAGACATGTTATAGAAAATGCTACACATTTGATGAATGCTTTGATGGAAGATGAACATAATGTCCACTATTTATGGATGGAGTTTGAGCAAGGGCCAATGATGCCAAACTCAACTGTGAGAGCGCACATTCTAAATAAAGAAAACCAATTTCATACTCTAAAAAAAAAAGGCTGCAAAGCAAACATTGAGAATTTGGTTCAGGTCATAGTTAATAACCTCCCGCCCACATGGCCTAAAGCAACAATCTTCAAAAACTTGAAACTAAATTTCATGGGTATGAGAGCATTGGGAGCTATGCTTGAGGAGATCGAGACTGATATCATATGTTTGGAAGCTTTGGACGAAGTGGAGCAACAATTTACAGAACAAGAGAAGAAGCAGGAAAAAAACGTCGGCAAAAGGTAATAATATATATTTTTTAAGGAAAAATTGTTTGTTACCTATTCAGTTAATTTTTACTTCAATACGAATCATACACTAACAAACGATTAAATGTTCTTATGTGTTCCTTTTGCAGGTAGCGAAGTGAAGATTGGAATTTGATGAACTATAGCTCTACAACATTTGGAGTTGCATGCTATCCAATTATTTGAATTTGTCAAATTTTTTTTAGGAGTTCAATTATTTTGTTTTAGGAGTTCATCGTGCTTTAATAGTTTAGACTAGAGGCTGAACCTGTACAATCTTTAAATCGCTGAACCTGTTCTTACTTTGGAATGATGCCTTCTATCTAACATGCGTATTTGCTAATAACAAATACTAGAGGCTGGGGCACACGCGATACGTGTACAAGTCGGATTTTTACAACGTTTTTGTAAAAATGCTTTTCACTTATTGTTTCATCAAATTTTCACAAATGTTGTGAAAATCCGACTTGCACACGTATCGCGTGTGCCCCAGCCTCTAGTATTAGTAAAGTAAGAGAGAGAGTGTTAAGAATAATTACTACTTACTATTTAACATAGTTGTGGAGTGAATAGTGACTGCACATGTAACGTCCCTAATTTTGAAAACGTTAAATAAACATTTTTATTGAAAACTTAAATAGTGTCTGGCTCATTATTACATCATAACTCCCGTAAGAATACTTTCATTACACAAATGAGGGAAACTAGGGTTCCTAATTACAGCTTCGTCTGCTCCTCCATCCGAGTCAGCTCTTCAGCTCCAAAGGCCTCTAAGGTGTACAGCTTACCTTAATTATTTACAAAGTTTGACACATTATACTAGTATCGCCACCAGTATAATATGTCAGAGTCACCAAATATAACACTATGAGCTACAAGAGCTCAACAGAATAATCTTATTATACCCACTAACCTTTAACTTACAAACAATAGATCATAACTATTTCCACATAGTACATGCATATCAAAACAGTTAATAATAACACATCCACATTCCTTAGTCTAACGTTGGTGTCTGTGATATCTGAGTTTCTCCTACGCGACTTATCGTAAACCGTGTCACCATTTTTCATATATCAAATCAATATTTTCAAAAATATTTTTTAACACGCCCAACCTCGGTTCTGCCGTTTCGGTCTCCCGAGTATCCTCACAATGGTTCCGTCGCACCGGGTTTCCATTGGCACACAAAACTTTGCATTGACTCCTCTCCGCAGATAACCAAGCTACACACCAAACCTCAGTTCCGCCGTTCTGGGTTCCCGAGTATCTTCATTATGGTTTTACCGCACCGGGTTTTCATTGGCGCACACACACACACACACACACACACATACACCACACAATGAGCTACCAAGTCCGGCCACATTGCGGTCGCAAAAACATTTCCTTTCTTGAAAAACACACATTTTCATTGCTAGTACCCTACATTTCATGTTTTTAGACTTTCTCGATTTTCATATCTCGTTTTCATGTAAAGACTTCGCAATCGGACTTTTCATATAAGAACACTATAGACTGTGTCTCATAAATATGGATCATTGATCGTAATCTTGAAATTAAATTAGAATAATTAAAATCACAAGATCATCCAACTCTATGGTGTTTTTCATGCTAAATCAATTGACTAGTCTATAAATTCAACAAGATATGCACATAACTCAACATCAAGACAAGTAAATTAAGAACTAAAAACATGTATACATTCTCATAACCTCTTTCAAAAAAAATCTAAGTAACAATGCTACCAATCAAACTATTATTTATTACATTTTAAAATTTTGTTCTTTCTTCATTTTTAGTAAGTTCAAAACAACATATATTTTTCAGAATAAAAATCGAGATATTCGACATGATCATATTTCATTTTAAAATTTTAGTAAAACAAGTTTGCTAGCTATTTTTTTTGTACTTTAACTTAATATGCATTTAAATACAAAAAAATATAACTAAATTTTTTTACTAGAGAAAGTGAGTAGAAATATTATACTGTTCTTGGCGGATGGAATGGCTACAGAAAAGAAATACGTCGGCTTACGGAAGGTGAATGTGGCTATTGAATGGAGTGACTTCTTACGGTAAGCTTACGGTATCTTCGAAAGAGAAAAGACAAGACAAAAAGGACCATGCAGTAGGAGTTAGGTATGACCATTTCGTCGTGGCCTGTATTAGGGAATTTTGCCTTGTGTTCCCGCTCATCTTTTGTCATTGTAGTAGAATCTATGCCTCTGTTGTATCTTTTGCTTATCTATGACAAGCTTGTTTTGTTAAATAAGAGTACTGTTAAATACATTATAAATTACTTTTAATTTGTTAGAAGGTATACCCATTTGCAAAAGAAAATTTGTTTAGCCAATAAACTAAATCCCCTTCGATTCTTACTCGTAGATGGTGAACACACGCAACGAATTAGGATATGATAATAGTGGACCCTCTAACACAAACAACAGAAATCCGGACCTGTAACAAATCATGCAAGCCTTCATAGCCACCCTAAATGCCAACCGTCAAACCTAAACCCACAACAACGGACCTATGACTTGAACCCAAGCCATGAACGAATTCTGTAAACGCCAACCGCCAACCTTTAATGGTGACACTGACCCTGTCGTGGTAGAAACATGGCCGAAAGAAGTCAAAGTTATCCTTAGAACCTTGGGAATCACCCAAAACGGAGATTGTATGGCTCTGTTGTAGACACCTAATCTGGGCCTCCGAATAATATTTAAGTTCCTCGATGATGAAATAAAGAAAAATATACCTTCAAGGTTTGGATTGTTGCTCCTTTGTCACTCGTTCTCTAAACCTCAAGAAAACCCATTTTCTAAACATGTAGGGTGGCCCCCGGTTTAATTGCAAAGAGAAAAATGCGTTTGCCTGGGCAAAAATAACTTTTTCCATACACACCGATGGTAAAATGGGCACACATTTCAATGTATAAAACGTCTTTGAGTGAAACTAATTGGGTTAGAAAGAGGACTTGACAAGCTTTCAACGCTTCGAACCACGTCCAAATCCGAGTTTGGGAGTGTCCGGGTGTTTGGGCTGAATTAGCTCAATCAAATGGCAAATGATTGTGTGCGGGCGTGCCAGAAAAGAAATAACTTCAAAGAAAAAATTACTCTTTTCAAATTGATTTGAAACAACTAATTTAAATCAGGCAATTGTGTTATCCGTTCGATTACCTCAATTAAAAGGATATTTCCTTAAGGTATCAACCAAATAAAAGATTGACGCGCTTCGAATTAGAAAAGATGATCGAACACAAACAAACCTGAATTTAATCAAAGGTAAGTTTGTATGCAAACACTCTTAAAATTCTATCAAGAATAATGCAGAAATATAAGCACACTGAATTTAATCAAAAGTGAACTTACAAACGACTATTCTTTGGTAAGAAAAAAAACTTAAAAGAAAATAAGAGAACTTGAATTTAATCAAAAGTAGTCTTACATATAAATAAGCGTTCAACTTACAAAAAAGATCCTATTCTAAACTAAAAACTAATCTAAGATAGATCTCTGAGCAATCATTTTGTATGAATTGTCAGATGATATGAATTTTTGTGGGGTTTCTCTCTTTGCTTTATTCTTTTATTTATAGACGCTGAGCCTGCCTCTCCACGTCTTCAATTGATGCCCATGTTGGCCACATAAAACGGTTGAGAGGGGTCTTCGAACGGTTACATTGACATTTCCAGAATTCTTTCTTCCCCTGCATGCTTCGATAATGGTGTTCGTGGCCACTTCCTGGATCGTGGTTTCCCTATTTTCAAGCAACGTGAATTAATGCAACACGTCTGGCTTCCCAAATGATTCCCTGCAATTGCATCCAATTTTAGTTATAACCTAAGGCAGTGATGATACCGTTTGATGATCATAAGGCTTCAACCAACGGCTGAATCCAATCACTTTCTAAACCATCACTAAATGCAATCCAAACGACAGCGGTTCACATCAAAACGACACCGTCTATCATTAAAATAGCATTCTCCTTAATTTTCGTGATCCTCTGTAACTGGTACTCAATTGGGACATATTCTGTATGGCCAACGCATCATTCGGTGCCACGTGTAATTTTCTCATTGGGTGGCATATTTTAGGATGTAAACACAACCCCTGCATTAACATTTTATTTAGGCTAAATAAATGTTAATGACACACGTTCTCCGCCCATGTCCCTTCAAATTTGGACGCACGAAGCATGATAGGATTTTATTCCCATACACGTCTATTGAGCTTCCCAAAGATAGCTACAATTATTTTTCTATAAATGGTAGTTAATGATAGGGTTTAACGAATCACATTACCCCTCATAAACCTCTTCGAATTCGAGTTTTCTCTACTAAGAAGTCTTACGTTTATGGACTCTCTTCCAGAAATCAATCGTATCCTAGACAATCTTGATCATCAATCTCACTCTCCTCAAATGTCTCCTCCAAATTCTCCTTGAATGTTGGCAGGCAAAATCCTTTCAGATCAAACATTCTATAACTCCAACCCATCTCCCACAGGTTGGGACTCCTCTCTGACTCGTTCGAATCCGTTCGATGGGTCCAACTGGGGCTCATGGGAGGAAAACCCTGCTAATACCAACACTAGTACCATTCAGGTCAAGTTCGATCAGCCTGACCCTACACCCAATAAATTTCATCACTTTCGAACCCTGTTTGCGAGTCAATTCTTGCCTTTGAGTGGTAACGACACTGTTCACATGGGCATGCTTGAATCCATCTACTTCCTCTCTCAAATTTTCTCCTTTCCTAAAATAGGAGAAAAATTATCTTGGGCCCGCCCCTTACTGCGACTTCAAACGCATGGCCCAAGCCCAAAAATCCCTCTGGCTCACAGAGGTGCAAACCCCACATTACCCAGCTGACTTCGAAGAGACCAATAAGCTGGCTCCCCTTCCTGAAGAGCCTGACTGGTTTAATGAGGTGAATAACCTTGCCGTCAATACCTCTCACTTCCAATGGTAATATGGTTATTCTATCTTCCCCGTTGACAAGAGTAAAACTCTGCAGCTTCTTGCAGCTTTCTCCTTCCTGGATATTTACATCCTGAAAGAACAAGTCCCATTAACTAATTTTAAATGGGTTTGTGAGACACTGGTGCTATGTTCCATCTCCTCCATGGTTTCTTATCAAATCCACTGCTTCTTGGACTTCCTACCAGTGATCCAATCATGGCTGCGTATTGCTTCGATCAAATCCTTCAAGACTATGTTATTGCCAAAGAAAGGATTGAGAAGCTGCATGATCAAATCCAAAGTTTCACCACTGAGTCCTTCGAAATGGTGCCTGGCCATGCTGATAAAAAGCTTCGAAGGCGCTTCAAAAGGCAACAAATGAAGCATCCAACAAAGGAGGCTCAACTTCGAAGGAAGGCCAAAGCTTTGGTGCTCCGCTTCAGACCTCTATTGGAGAAAAAATTAGAATCAGAAGCTAAAGAAGATATGAGGAAAATGGAGCTGAAATTCCTCCAATTTGCTTGGAACAAGTTTCATAGCCTTGTTACTTGGTTCTTTCCTCATTACTTTGAGAACAAGAAAGTCACTCCTCAGCACTCAGGCCCTTCGAAGGCCTAATTTGTACTCCTTTTCTTTTAGGAATTAGCATTTCCCTTTTGTTTTGTTGCTTTTTTTTTTTGTGTAAATACGCAAATTCCATTTCTGTAATCTAGTAGTTTTTTTAATGAAATTTCCTCTTTTAACAATACACTGGACTTGGGATTATTGTTAAAATAATAACAATTCTAACAATACCAATTCCCTCTAAAGTTAATGAAGAAACTCCAGGGGACCCCAAGATGTGGACCCACTACAAGCCTAGCCCACCTGCAGAAGTATAAAAGCGGAAATGATTCAAAATCACCCCTTACGCTCTATGCATTCAAGTCTTCTCAAACCCTCTCAAGAACCGAACCCTTTCTTCTCTCCTTCTCTGATAACGCTAAACTACAACTCAAATCAATGGCTTACTCTAGCAACCCATCCACAGAATACCCTACTCCTTCTCTAGCACTGAGGCAGTTCGTGTCAGTAAAAACCCAGGGATCGACTGAAGATTCTTGTCTCGACACCAGAGTCTTCATCCCTAACCCTAAAGAAAAAGGTACCTTCATTTTGGGTCCCCAACTCATAGGGGAAATACCTGCCTCTCTCTCTCTTTACTATCCTCGACTAAGAGACGCTGACATTCGAGCCTGTTCAGGCCTTGATTGGCAAAACTTTACGAGAAAGTCCTTCCCCTGTTGGCCCACGTTGGACAAAGATTGGAAGATATGGACCACTCGAATGTTGGTAGAGAAGTCGAGTGATCTAGAGAAGGTGGGTTTGAAAAATATTATTACCCTCTTTCGAAGGGGGGGTCCCACAAAATCCTTCTTTGATTCAGGCCGCCTTGGCCTTTTGGGAACCATCCTTCAATTTCTTCAGGTTCAACTGTGGCATGATGGCACCCACAGTTCTAGACGTCACTCAGATGCTGGGGCTTATTCCATATGGCCCTCAATTCGACCCCACCAAAGAATACACTCCTCCTGAGGGCATCGCTCGTTTGACCGCCACAAACGGAGCCTTTTCCCATTTTTACAATAGGGAAAGAAAATTAACAGGGGAGGTGTCCGAGACTGAGTTTTTTGCTTACATACTTTATACCCTTTGCAAGCACATCCTTTGCCACTCTGGAAAAAAGGTAATGAGTGAGTTCATTCCACTGGCGTTGGCACTATCTAGAGGTGAAGAGTTTGACTTTGCCTCCTACTTCCTTGGCCACGCATACAAGGTCGGTTCTGACTTCTACCAGAAGAGTTTGAACTACTCTCAGGGAGGGCCCCAATGGTTTATTCAACTGTGACTCCATGCGTACTTCCCTGAGCTGGGTCCCTTCAAAGCACCCACGTCATCTGTTGGCACCACCGAGACGCCCAATGTCCATGGGGTCAACTATATTCACCCAGTGGATGGTGCAACTCAGACCTTGGTGTACTACCTGTGCCTCTTCGCTGGACTTGCCTCAGATAGGGAATGACCCAATCCATTCCCAACTCCTGTTGGGCCGGCATGGCTTTTTGAAATTCTGGCAGATAGACAAGGAAAGTCCTCTCGAGCCCTCCAAGCATGGAGCAACATTCTCATGGGTAGAGAGATCTTCATATCCTCGTCGAACCCTTCCAAATCCCTAGCACATGCAGAGGTATACTGCCCTGCACAATTTGCTAGGCAGCTCGATTTCGTTCAAGGCATACCCATCCCATACTGTGGCTCTGCCAATGTTTGTATGTCTGAACGATCATACATTTCGATCGAGCATTTCCAGACGTGGTTCGCCCGAGCCAGACATGCATTAAGGAGGACTGTTATCCAGGAGTTCAGGGAACCTAAAGTGCATACAACCCCTGCATTTGACAATTGGTAGCACTCCAATTGATCCTTCCTCCTAGGGTGTAACCCCTACAAAAAGTTCCTGAACCATATTGGGTTTGATAAGTCTGAGTTTGGACATAGGAGACAGAATGACTCGTCCTCCTTTTCCTCAGACAATGAGTTTGGACTGGCTGGAGGGATCGAAGACATTGCTCGTGGTGAGGTTGAACAAGAACTGACCCCCGTCGAAGCCTCTCCCATTGCAATGATCATCCCTCCTTCTCCACCAAGAAGGCAATCCCTGAGGGTTACACAAAAAAGAGGTATTTGTCTCCGAACGTAGCTTCCCCTTTTGAAACCAAATCTAATGGTATACAAACTTGCAGGTGCTACCTCTCCCACAGAAAGTGCTTTGAAAAGGAGCAAACCCACTCCTCATCCAAAAGAAATAATTCCAACCAAGCACTATCTTGAGCCCTCAGCTGAACCTCCAGGTTTGCTTCTTGCCTTCTAATGATCGTTTATCTCTAACATTATTTATTTGAGTCACTTCCTCATCCCCTTTCTTTCAGCTTCGAAGAAAACCAGAACCACCAGAAGGCGTGGTCCTCAAGTTTCTTCTAGTGATGAGGAAACTGAGAATGACACAGAGGTCTTGATCTCTAGGGGTAAATTCCTTCTTCATTCATGATAAGTATCTTTTAAAGAACTTCATTACAATTCTGATTCATGAGTTCGAACCAGGTGCAACAAGAGCAACTGCAAAGGAGACTCTTTTCTATGAGAGAAAAGAAATGCATTCCAAAAAGTCTCAAACCCCAGGGAAACCCTCTTTCCCATAGGAGGTAAGCCAATGTATACTCTGGTTATGCACACATTTATGTATTTCTTATGCTTGTGACTCATTGTTGATCTCTGTGTAGGCTCAAATGGCATCCCCTGTTGAGGCACTGGATTTATCCCTTACTTCTTGCCTTCAACAAGAAGTGGTAGAGCCTTCTCAACAAATGTCAGAAGATACCCCCTACAAGGTACCCTCTGAATACTCATCTCTTCGAATTGTGAAAGAATTCACTCTAACTTGCCTTTTGTTTTTACAGGCATCTCCTATTCAATCTCTTTCTGTAACGAAAGACATTGTTGGAAAGGATGTTGACATGCAAACTCTGCTATCACTCCTTACTAAGCCTACCTTTGCACAGGTTATGGCTAATTTGGCTCCTTCGAAGACTATGGGCCACTTCCAATTTTTAAGAGAGACTCCCCTCCCACTTCCTTACCAGTTTTAGGGGAAGGGCCTCTGCTGATAGACTCCACTCTGGCTTTGAAGAGCCATTTTCTCAGAAGTGTTGGGGAACAAGACTCAAACTTGACTCCCTCTTCTTCAAATCAGGTATTCTTGCCACCCAAACATAATTTTCCTTTCCTGTTTCTTATTCTACCTAATCTCAAATTATAATCTCTATACAGGTGACAAGAATGGTCCCTATCTCTGGAACCGAGCCTACATCCTTCTCTTCTCCAATTGACTTGCCTCTAGTTGCTTTTGATATATCCCTCTTCAAAAGTCAATTGGAAAAATTTTGTAACAAAATTGCTGATCCCACCCTTCTTATCCCTTTAAACCCCCTAGAAAGCCTTCAACAACTTCTGAGCCCCTCCATACCTTCTGACTTGCCTTCCTTTAGAATTAAACATGTACTTACAAAGGAAGAAGTTCTGATACTAAAAAGCCTTCTGAGGACTTTAAATCATTTAGAACTTCCTGCTTTGATTGAACATAGTTTAACCTATCACTTCGAGGTATGCTATCAAGCACTGTCTCTCTCTCAAGGACTTCCTTCTTCAATCAATTCCACTCTTCAAGAACACCTTAAGCAATTTAGTGAATTGATTGCCCATAACCACTTCTTGTCCGAGAGCATTGGCACAACCATTGAGAAGGCCAAAAGGTTGGAGGCCAAAGCACTCGAGACTGCTTCTCGTCTGTCTCTTTATCAAGCTCGAAGAGATAAACTTTCAGAGCTTGATAAGAAGATGCAGTGGTTACAAGAAGAAATGAAGAAGGTCAGGGAGGAGATAGCTGAGGTTTCTAATGGCTTTTCAGAGCTTGAAGGTGAGGCACTAAGGGATGAGTCAATGCTTCCACAGCTTATCCCTTCCCTTCGAGAGGAACAGAGGAGAAAAGCTGCTCATACTTCGCTTTTGGACGCTAACTCCAGTTCTCTTCGAGGACTACTAACCACCATTTGTGATGTAATAAGTCCTTTTTTGTAACTTTACACAGCTTGTACTTTATTCGTTCATTATTTTATTCAATTTTGGGGTAAGTACAACTGTAATTAAAATCAAACACTGTTTCCTACTTTCTTTTGCTCAAAAAGGCTTACTGTGTCAACTCCTCACCTACCGTATCTTAAAGAGTCATAAATGACTACTCCCAAGGTTACTAATATAAATAGAAGTCTCTGGGGAAAGAAAACTCACAAACCATCTTCTTCCTTAGCTTTTCTTTCCTTCAGTAACAACCAAACCACATTCTCCAATAGGGTTTCAAGAAATACCCATCATGAAGCCTCCTCCAACGTTTTCGAAAAAAAACTTCTAAACATAGCCACATCAACCCTCATGATAATTCCCTTAAACCTTAAAGCCCCAAGGTATAGACACATCATCGCTCATGATGTGTCTGTACCGGGCTGTTGCTTCGAAGACATGAGTGGTCTTCAAACTCTATCTCCCTACCAATGGAGCTTGTAGGGAGCTTGAATCAAGTCCCAATGAGGCTTGGTTCAAGTCTTTGTATCTCAGTTGGCTGATCCCTAGAGATCCTCCCCTGTGATACTATTAGGCCTTAGATAGGTTTCCCAATGTAACTTTCTGTGTAAATGTGATGAAGCCTTAGATAGGTTTCTCACTGTTACCTTACTTGTAACCTTCTGTGTAAATGTGATGAATAAATTTTCATTCGCACTTTTATATTTTGTAGTGGCTTTAACCAATGAACTGGTGATTTAGCCCTTCCTTATTATTCTAACTGTATTCTTTTGACGCCAAATATCAACGTGGATGTAATGAGCATGAAGAAAATCAAAGAATATAGAAAATAGAAACTTTCCAATACAAGTATTCTTTCCGTTATTTTACTCTCATTGGGCTTCACCTTCGAAGTCCTTGAATAAATAACAAACAACGTTGATAACGTTCTGAAGCACGTTGATATTTCGAAAACCAACCAAATGTGGTATAAATTAATCTTACCTACTCATTTATTTCCAGTGGCTTCTCAGTCGTCTCCTCGTGAGTTGCAAATCATTAATTAACAGAACGCATGGCGTCCAACGCTCTTAGACCCTTCGTCTTCTGAGCCTTACGTATTTCTACTCATTAATACTTGAAATCACTGAAATAGATTCCCTATACTCCTTTGGGCTATAAATACATATACATGTTAATAAAACGTTGTATCCCTTTCCTTTCTCATTTAAGCACACCATGGCTGAAAACCCCCCAGTTCCTCCTGCTGATCTCATGAATGAGTTGGCCAACGTGGCCAATATGATTGCAGAGCTAAAAAGGGACATTCAGACGGACCTCCAGGCCCTTCGAAGCGAGATAAGCCAGCTTCGAAGCTAGTTGGTGTGCGTGGAAACAGCTTCACGTCTCTGCCTGGCGAGGACTTGGGATGATCTTTCATCCGTCCTCTCGGCTCATGAAGCAAAGAGTCCCCCGGAGGGAGGATCTTCTTAAAGATTCTCCTTTGGGACTGTGAGGATCAATCCTGGTCTTCACCTTTGCTCATGGGCCAGAGTGGCCATTTTTGTGGTCTTAGCAGGCTCTTTTTTCTTGTTCAGATCCACTTGGATCTGTTTTAAACCTATTTGGGTTTTCTTATGTTTCTCTCTCTTTTTTTTCGATATAATGGAAACTTTACTTGGTGATTCCTGACCCTTTTATGGCTTCAAAAGATAGTATGGTAACTTGGTTGATCATGATCGTACAAAGAACTCCAAAGAAAAAAGTCCTTAAATATCAAACCAATCGAAATCATACCAATATGTAACCAATAACTCAAGTTCAGGTTTTGTTTTGGGTTTAGTCCAAAATAACCAACTTCCCATCAAAACCATCAATACATTCAAATAAATGAAAAACTCATTCTTCATTAGCTACCTTTTATGAAAAGATTCCCATATAGAAGGAATATAAGTTTTGAGATGTCTTCAATTTATTTTCCTTCAATGAACATAACCACTCAAATTTCTCAAATGATATGCTCCCCATTTTAACACTCTATGGATTTGAAAAGGCCCATGCCATGTTGGTGCCCATTTTCCTAATCCATCTGTTCTAACTCTTCTATCTCTGATAGGAAGGATAACCTTCCACACGAGATCCCCTTCATCAAAGCTTCGAAGAACAACTCTCTTGTTATAACTCCTCGTGACCCTTACCTTTTGCAACATAATTTGATTTAAAGCCTTTATTCTAACTTCATCAATATCTTCTAATTCCATGTGCATGACTTGATGATAAGACCCTGTATCTAAATTATTTTAAAATGCTACTCTTTGAGATCTCACAGTGATCTCCATAGGCAACACAGCATCATGTCCATAAGTTAATGCAAATAGAGTAGTGCCCGTGCTAGTCCTTTTTGTATTTCTATATGCCCATAATGTGTCAAATAATAGGTCATGCCAAACCTCCGGGTTCTGATCCACCATTTTTTGAATTCCCTTCTTGATAATCTTATTGGTTGATTCTGCTTGACCATTTGACTAAGCATAATAAGTACTGGTATATATTAATGAAATTCCATGGTTACTAGCAAAATTCTTTACCAATTTGCCCTCAAATATGGAACCATTATCCACTGTTATCGTTTGAGGGCTTCCAAACCTGTATATAATCCTTTTTATGAAATCAATAACATGGGTTTGTATGACCTCCTGATAAACTTGGGCTTCCACCCATTTCGTGAAATAATCAGTAGCTACTAGGATAAATTTATGCTTCTCCAATGAAGGAGGATAAATCATCCCAATCATATCCATAGCCCATCCCCTAAAAGGCCATGATTTTATTACATATTGCAAATCTGTGACTGGCAAATGCTTGAGTGGACCTGTTTTTTGACAGGCTTGACACCCCTTTGTATAATCTATACAATCTTTGAGGATGGTAGGCCAATAATACCCATACCTCCTTATTAACCATCTCATTTTTATGCCAGCTTGGTGTGCTCCACAGATCCCTTCATGTACTTCAGCCATTACTTTAAATGCATTCACCTTGCTTAAACATTTCAAAAGAAGGTCATCCATTCCTCTCTTAAATAGCTCATTGTTATACATTATATAGTTTATTACTTTCAATCTGGTTGCCTTGTCTGCAACACTGTCTGACTTGGTTAAATATTCAATCAATGCTTGCCTCTAATCAACATTTTGACTAGTAGGGATATTAACCTCCAATACTTCGAAACCAGTTATTCTATTTTGCAACATGGGCAGAGATTTTCTCAAAGTTAATTGACAAAACTCCTTTTCATTTTCTGACAAAACTCTAAAACCAGATGTCTTTTGCGCTATTTCATCAGCCTCTTCATTGAAGAATCTAGGTATATAGGTCAAAGTAAGTATAAAGAATTGATCCATCAGCTTCTTAGCGTGTTGATAATAAATTATCAGTGCTGGACTGGTGCATTTAAACTGTCCATTCAGCTGATTTATTACTAACTGAGAATCTCCAAAGATTTCAGCAACACTAACTCTCAAGTTAAGTAAAATTTCCAATCCTATGATCAATACCTCATATTCTGCCTGATTATTGGAACATTGTCCCTCATTCAGCTGAAAACCATATTTGCTTTTCAACCCTTGGGGGGATTCCATAACTATGCCTACTCCAGCCATTTGAACAGTTCTTGACCCATCGAACCATAATTTCCATAGTTTAATTTCAACCACAGTGGCTTCCAATGCTTTTGGTGTCTCATGCTCATTTGGATGATCAGCCAAAAAGTTGGCCAATGCCTGACCTTTTACTGATTTTTGAGGTACATATTCAAGACAGAACTCAATTAAAGATACTATCCATTTCCCAATCTTCCCACTAAGCACTGGCTTCGAAAGCATGTGCTTAATTACATCAGTTTGAGAAATAACATAAGTTACTCTATGCAACATATAATGCCTGAGTTACTTAGAAGTATAAAATAAAGTTAAACATAATTTCTCTACTGCAGCATACTTGCATTCACAGGAGTTTAAAAACCTACTAAGATAATAAATTGCTATTTCCTTACCATTTTCATTGTCTTGAGCCAACAGTACACCTATTGAGTCGTGTGTTGCAGCTAGGTACAACTTTACTGGCTTTCCTTTGATGGGAGGCGCCAAAACAGGAGGGTTGGCTAGATACCTTTTGATGGCTTCGAAGGCTTCAACATGCTCTCTGGACCACTTGAATTCTTCCTTTTCCTTCAGTTTTAACAAAGAAGAGAAAATTTTAGTTTTTCCTGCAGTATTAGATATAAACCTTCGAAGGAAATTTAATTGACCAAGAAACCTTTGCAACTCCTTCTTAGTAGAAGGTGGCTTGGCTTCAATAATAGCCTTTGCTTTGTTCTTGTCAACTTGTATTCCCTTGTTGTGGACTAAATAACCCAGAAATTTTCCAGCTGACACTCCAAAAGCGCATTTTTTTGGATTCAATTTCAATTGATAATGTTTCATTTGTTGAAATGCCTTCTCTAAATGTTACAAATGATCCTCATCAGAATTTGATTTCACAATGATATCATCTATATAACACTCAAGAAAATTTCCAATCAAATTATGAAAAATGGCATTCATAGCCCTCTGGTAGGTGGCTCCAGCATTTTTTAATCCAAATGGCATTTTGACCCATTCAAAAATGTCAATATTACCAGGGCAAGCAAATGCTGTTTTATGCACATCTTCCCTTACTATGCAAATTTGATTATACCCTGAATGCCCATCTAAAATGGACAATACCTTGTGCCCAGCTGAACTATCCACAAATGTATCCACATTAGGCATTGGGTATTCATCTTTAGGGGTTGCAGTATTTAGGTTTCGAAAGTCAACATAGATCCTGATAGTTCCATTCTTTTTAGGGACTAGAACCACATTAGATAGCCATTCGACATACCTGGCTGTTCTAATGAAACCTGCGTTTAGAAACCTCTGCATCTCCTTTTTGACACCTGCAATAGTTTCTGGACTCATCTTCCTGGTTGGTTGTTTCACAGGTTTGAATTGTGGCTTGATAGGTAACCTATGCTCCACCAATTCCCTATCCAATCCAGGTAGTTCCTTGTAACTCCATGCAAAGCATTCCTTATTTGGTTTCAATAGTGCTATTAATCCAGCTTTCACCCCTGGTTCAAGCTGTTTATTAATAAATACTGAATTGGGGTTTTGTTCATCCCCCAACATTAATTCCTCCAACAGGTCTTGTGATTCAACTTGTTCCTGAGAAGTCATTTGGATTTCCTCCACATGAGGCTTACTATCCTGCATAACATCTTCCCATATGTTGTCTTCTTGAATCTTCTGTTCGATCCCCAAAGCAATATACCTCACTAAAGCCAATAAGTTGGCCTCTTCTTCTGCCTCTTCCTTGGACTTACATCCAAGCAGCGTCATCTTTTGGGGTGTCTGATTCATAATCAACAGTTTGTTTCAGCTTCGATTTCAGCTCTGCCAATTCTCTCAGTTCCATCTCGTTGGTTGGGTAAGTGGCTGCTTGAAGTAGTTCACTCAAAGGAACTACATCTGATTTGTACATTTCTGCTTCAGCGAAATTTGCCATGGCACTAAATGGATGTGGATCAACTTTGACTCCTTCAACACCCACTTCTTTGCCTTTGTCATACTTAACAATCATTAATTCCTGATGCATAGAGGAAGGGATACATCCATTAACATGAATCCAATCTCTTCCCAATAAAACATTATATTTAGCATACGTGTCAATTACAAAGAAAACAGTGTCAGTTTCTATTCCACCTACTGCCAATCTAATGGAGATGATTCCCCTGGCGTGTTGACTTTCCCCAGTAAATCTTGCAATGGACGTGCTGGTTAGAATCAATTTTGCTTTTCCTTTTCCTAACTTTTTCAAGGTTTGGAAAGGTAAAATATTCACTGCAGCCCCATTATCCACTAGAATTCTGTTAAGTGGGACTCCATCAAAATATGCAGTAATATATAATGGACGCAAATGTTGTCTCATTGCATTAGTAGGTAGTTTAAATGGATATGAAATTTCCACATAATTCAAATCTATTACCAAGGGGTATTCGACGTTGGACATGGAATCTAGCACAAAACAAGCACTTTCTTTTGAGCTTACCTTCAAACTCTCTTGATTCTGCTCAATTTCACATACCAGGTTCTCGTCCATCTCAATCTGAGCCACTTCTTCCAGGTCACAGTTGTTGCATATGATGTTCAATTCTTCATCACTCAGTGTTTCTTCAGAATTATCTGCCTTGCCCAAGTTTGACCAAGCATCACCTTGGCCTTTGGATATTTGGTCATTCTTGAAGAAATCCATAGAGCGTGGGTACACCATATTAACTTGTACTTCTGGTTGACCCCCAAATTGGATAGTTGCCATTTCTTTAACTGGTTTAAGTGCTTCAGTTTCCTTAACTTCCTTACTTTCAACCTCTTGTGCTGATAGTTCCATGGGAGAAGAGCTTCCTTCGATCCCTTCTTACTCTACCAACATGGCTTCGAGTAAACCTGACTGATAACTAGCCAATGAATTGGGAGAAGGTGGATCAAGATCTTCTTCGAGCATGGCAGAGGCTACTTTCTTCATAGACTCCCTCTCGTGATACTGGGCTCGAAATTCTTCTGGGTCCCTTTTAACCTTGTCAAACCGTGGATTAGGCCTTGCTCCCCTGCCTGATTCTTCCCCCGTTGAGGATTCTCCTGATTGGAAAAACATATATTTTCTCTGGAGCTTTCTCTTCTGAGTTCTTGAGAGCAATGGAACCATCTGTGGTATTTGGGACTTGGGATTCCTAATTAACACCCAGTTTCCAGAGTTCGAACTTGGTGGCTTGAAAGTTCTGTTCTCATTATTGTTTGAGCCTTTGTATCCTTGGAACAAATCAGGCTTGACTTGCTTCAGAAACCAGTCAGGAACTCCTTTGACCAAAGTGAATTCCTCTTGTTTGGCGTCTCCTTGCGCCTCTGATGTCTAGCCAATGTTGGCTTTCTTCGAAGGCGGCAGCTCCCTTCTGTGGATAGCTGGGACAGGTGTAACAATCCGACCCTGAGTAGCATAGTATCCGTACGATTAATCTTGCTCTTATGTTTGATACTATAGGTTGTTGCTGGATTGTGTTAGAAAATTTTAAAAGTGCATCCAACCACTTGATTAATATAGTCGGGACCCTGCTAAAACTTTTGAAACATTCTCCATATTTTTCTGAGATCGTTTAGCGAACCCACTTTGATCTCGAACCAGATTACTCCTTCCAAACCATGCCAATTTGGTTGGTGACTTGATAATGCACATTTAAACCTAGGATGGCACGTGGTTGCTATGACTAAGCCTATTCTATGCATATAGCAACAAAACCCACCTCTTTGATAAAGAAAAAAAAAACGAATTAGAAAGGATAGAAGATTAGAGGAGAGAGAGGTCACCGGTTGGAAGAAAGAGGAAACCATCGACTGCCGCTTCGATCGCTGACTGCCACCGTCACTTCCGATCATCACTCTCACCTTCAAACTTCTTCTCTACAAGTATATCTCTCGTCTCTCTCTCTCTCTCAGTTTCTGGATTTAATTTTTGTATACAACAACATACCACTAATCTGCCATTTTTGGGACAGCTTCCGGGGTCGCCGTTGTTAGGCGATTTCTTACTGTTAAATTGTGAATTGGGTTTCAATTTCTTCATGAGATTTAAAGTACATTTATAGCCTGTTCTTCTGCAGTTGAAATCGTTTAAAAATGTTGAGAATTCAATTCACAATGAATTGTTGAAATCTGCTCTCCATTCTGAAAATCGACTGTTGAACCAATTTGCACAGCTTTTTTATCTATCTGTATCTTCATCCTTACTTCGAATTTGATTCAAGTTCCTTCATGAGATATAAACTACACTCGAATATTGATCTTTGAGCATTGGAATCATTCAAAAATATTGAAGATTCAATTTATAGCGAATATTCGAAAACTGCTTTGCATCCTGATAGTCTGCTGTTTGACAGATTCATATAGCCTTGGAATTCATTTAGTTTTTCATTCTTAAAGTTCGAATTTGATTTCAGTTCCTTCATGACATTCTAACTTCATTCTGTTGCGCAACTTTTGACACCAAAATCACTCAAAGATATTAAGAGCTCGATCTATGGTGATTTCTGGAAGTCGGGCTGTTTTGTGTTGTTCCCGTCTGAAAATCAGTCACTTGTTTGGCTTCCCATGATGAATCTAATTAGAGTTTCGGTCTCCAACTATTTTCTTGAAATTTTATTGTTAGTTATCTATCATTGAGCGCTAGTTTCACCCTTTTTGGATCTCGAATGAATTAGTTATGATTTTTATTTCAAGAGGTGTCGGTTTGGGACATTGATTGATCTTGGTTCCAAACCTCATGCTATTGCAATAGTTTCCCCTTCAATTGATGAACTCATGGATATTCTATGGCTTGACCAATACCTGTTTTCACCATACATCAATTGGCCGAATGTTCCTTGATCGAAAGAGCCTTGTTTTTAAAATCTTGACTTGTGAGTGGGCAGTCGGGTTCGATAGCTATAATTGGGTCGTAGTTAGAGCTTTTCAATTCTAGTGTGGCTTGTTATTGATTGTTCATATCTTGGTAAATTAATAGGAGTTGAATTGGAGTCGTGAAGCTACCCGCTTGCTAGCCATCACTCGTCTATACTCTAGTGACCACTGTGAGTATATAAATGCCTTAATTACCTTATTCGCGTAAACTGTCATCTTCTGATAGTTTTAAAAGTATGATAAAAGCTTGAATTAATGTTGTTCAAATATTGGCTCTTTACGAAATCCATGGAAAGCGGTATCTTTTGACACTATAACTATCGAAATGGTATATGGATACGGCGTCTGGTCCTCAACGGACGATAAAGGAATTGTGGGTATTTGGAGATATAAGGTGATGTTGGAATGTGCACCAAGCGTTCATTTGGGTACCATGTGCCCGTGATTTGATATCATTTCACTGCCACTACCTGGCATTCGGGGTTGCTCCCTGATAAGTACTGGTTGATCCGTAAGTACCGTTTCGAATATTATGAAAATCTGATTTGTTGAACTCCTACCGTTCCTATCTTTTCTGGGTAGACCTCTTACGGTCATTGTTACATGGTTATCAATGAGCTAATTACCTTGTTTTTAGTACATGAGCTTGAACCTTTGCGAATCTTGCTAAGCTAAATTTATTCCATGGAAATAATGTAATTCTGGTACTTTATATATTCATACGAGCTTATCGCTTATGAAATTTTAAAGCCTTTTTTTTACAGGCGATACAAAGTAAATACGCGAAGGACTTAGTTATCTTTTGAAGTTTTGCTTGGCCACTTGCGATGTTTCTAGGAGAAAGTTTTGTGGGCTACCATACGCTTGGCTAAGAATTGTACATATTTCTTTACTTTCGAACTTTGTAAATATTGTGGATTTTGGACTTAGTAGCCTTTCTACTTTTAGTTGTTATAAATACATGTAAATTAGAATGCTCTGGTATGTTGTGCTACAATGGAACAGGTAATTATATACAATAGTTTTGAAAATCATAATTTGGTTTATTGAGAGGCCTTAGGAGGATGTTAATCTTCTGGCCGGTCACGTGATATAACCCTCCCTGGGTTGGGTCGTGACAATAGGGCTAGTAGGCACATCTCTCTTTGATGCTAACCAGGGCTTGCTGTCACTTGGCTTTGCTTGCACTGGGGCCATTCTCTTTATTCCCATCTCCTTAGGGAAAAAACTTACGCCCTTTCTATCCAAGTCCTTAAAAACCAGATAGTTGGCCCTGCATCCTACACACAGGCACTCCAAAAATGAGGCTTCTAATATGGGCAGATGATTATTACCTGGGAACTTCTGTGAAGAAAAACCATCATTGGCTCGCCTATAGGAACTTGGCCTCATTCTCATGCCTCAAGGGTGGCCAGCGTATGGCTTGCCCCTTCCATATTGAACAGTATTCATGTTCACTGGCGCCTCCTTATCCTGCCAATATTTCTTGACAATTCGAGCCAGTGAGGATGGTACATTAGTGTTGACTTCTTCTACCTTTGGAAAAGGCACTGTATCAATTCCCATAGCCTTTTCAGGATTTTTTGATTCTCCCCTTCTTGATTTGTTCTTGAATCCTGTCACGAAAAACATTATAAGACTTAGTTGAATGAGATCAAGAGTCATGCCATTTGCAATAGGTCTTTCCATTCTTTTCTTCCACTGTGGACAGTTTCACATTGGAAGGCAGCTTAATGATTTTCTTTCTTAACAAGAAGTCAAAGATCTCATCAGCTTTAGATATATCAAAAGAATATACTTTAGTAATTTCCTTTTGTTTGAACTTCTGCCCTAGAGACACATTCTTTTGAATTAAGGGCTCGCAAACACAAGGATCATGCTCTATAATTTCTGCAGCATCTATCTCGTAATTGGGGTCCCTATAGTATGTTGGGTAGGAAGAATTATGTCTGTCCATATCCTCCTCTAGCAGTGATTCATATCTAGCAACTTTATAAGTTAGATCTGCAAAGTCCCTAAACTCTGTAGAATCAAACCTCTTTTGAAGTTCTCTTTCTAAACCATCCTGTGCTAATCTTACAAATTCTGGCTCTGGCAAATGGAGTTTGCACTTGGTTTTTGCTCTTTTGAACCTAGATATGAAATCTGCTACTTTCTCATCTGGTTTCTGCTTTAACCTAGCTAAGTCTGCCATAGAGATTTCAGGCTCAGCATTAAAGAACTGTACATGGAATGCTTCTTCCATTTGAAACCAATCAGTTATTGACTCTGGTGGTAAGTTAATGTACCATGCAAAAGCTGGTCCAGACAAGGAATTTAGAAATAGCTTCAACTTCATGAAACCATTTTGAGCCAAATTCTTATATTGGGCAGAAAACCTAGCAATATGCTCTATAGAGGACTGTCTCCCATCCCCATAGAACAAAGTAAAATCTGGGATTTTAAACTCTTTAGGGATTAAGAACGTTGTGTCTATTCATTCTGGATATGGTTTTCTATAAATTTGAGGTTATACCCCCCAAGTTCGAGGTCCACAGACCTCTTGTATGAGACCCATAACTTGATCTCTTAGTATTGGGTTGCCTATGAGGAAGTTTTGCTTTTGGTTTTCTATGGGAGGTTCTGGTCCTACGAAACCATCCTCATAAATTTCCTTTGTCGTGTTTAAATCCCCTTGTTTCTCCCTAGGAAAATTTCCCATACGGTGGCTATTGCATTTTGTTAAATGCATCATTAGTTCGAACAGACTTATGACTTCCATAAGCTGTTGCAAGGGGATTTTTGGTGGTTGGGGCATTTTGCCGAAGGTGTTGTGGGTTTTCACCCCTTCTCTCGGGCTTATAAACCAATTCTGGCTCTGTGTCATCCTTCCATTCCCCAAGTGTGGGTTCGAAGAGGGGATTAACACTCTGCCTTTCCCTAGTGTTTCTTTGAACCCCAATGGTAACACCATGAGATTGCATTGGAATTTCCAGAACAGGTTTTGTGGGTTTAACAGGCTCATACCAAGATTGTGGTATTTCCTCTAGATATATCTTTTCCTTACCCGTTTTAGACCTCATCTTACTTTTACCAACATCCTCTCCAAACCTTCCTTCGAAGGGACTTTGGTGAGTGCTTGAGTTAGCATGATTATCTAGCCCAATATTCCCTGGACTATTTCTTGTTGCCTCTAAGTTGGGCAACCTATTTCTTATTCTTTTGATCATGGCTCTTTGGGTTTGAGCCATCTCCCGAAAAGCTATTATCATTTCTCTAAACATTTCCTCTCTTTCGTGGTCTTTGCCACTGGCTTATCCTCTTTGGAAATTTGGAGGCACTTCCTCAGGAGGTGTTTCGTAAGAAGGCTCTTCATAAAGAGGCTCTTCGATCTCCAAAGCCAATTAAGGAAAAATAGGATTTATAGGCGTTCCTAGCTCTGCTGCCTGTTCTGGCGCAGCCTGTTCTTCTGGCGCTAGATCACCAATGGGTGTTCCTATTTGCTTTCGAAGCCTTGGCATTTTGACACCTTCTGGTCCCACCGGGCGTGCCAAAAATTGTTTGGGCTGAATTAGTTCAATCAAATGGCAAATGATTATGTGCGGGCGTGCCAGAAAAGAAATAACTTCAAGGAAGAAATTACTCATTTCAAATTGATTTGAAACAACTAATTTAAATCAGGCAATTGTGTTATCCGTTCGATTACCTCAATTAAAAGGATTTTTCCTTAAGGTATCAACCAAATAAAAGATTGACGCGCTTCGAATTAGAAAAGATGATCGAACACAAAACTGAATTTAATCAAAGGTAAGTTTGTATGCACACACTCTTAAAATTCTATTAAGAATAATGCAGAAATATAAGCACACTGAATTTAATCAAAAGTGAACTTACGAACGACTATTCTTTGGTAAGAAAAAAAACTTAAAAGAAAATAAGAGAACTTGAATTTAATCAAAAGTAGTCTTACATGCAAATAAGCCTTCAACTTACAAAAAAGATCCTATTCTAAACTAAAAACTAATCTAAGATAGATCTCTGAGCAATCATTTTGTATGAATTGTCAGATGATATGAATTTTTGTGGGGCTTCTCTCTTTGCTTTATTCTTCTATTTATAGACGCTGAGCCTGCCTTCGATCTCCACGTCTTCGATTGATGCCCACGTTTGCCACATAAAACGGTTGAGAGGGGTCTTCGAACGGTTACATTGACATTTCCAGAATTCTTTCTTCCCTTGCATGCTTCGATAATAGTGTTCGTGGCCACTTCCTGGATCGTGGTTTCCCTATTTTCAAGTAACGTGAATTAATGCAACACGTGTGGCTTCCCAAATGATTCCATGAAATTGCATTCAATTTCAGTTATAACCTAAGGCAGTGATGATACCATTTGATGATCATAAGGCTTCAATCAACGGCTAAATCCAATCACTTTCTAAACCATCACTAAATGCAATCCAAACGACAGCGGTTCACATCAAAACGACACCGTCTATCATTAAAATAGCATTCTCCTTAATTTTCGTGATCCTCTGTAACTGGTACTCAATTGGGACATATTTTGTATGGCCAACGCATCATTCGGTGTCACGTGTAATTTTCTCATTGGGTGGCATATTTTAGGATGTAAACACCGGGGCGCCCCTGCGAAGTTTGGTGTGCTGTGCTGATACACAATACCGCGCGGCATTTTAGAAAATTCTAAAAAAATCACTCCACCACATGAGATTTCAATATACAGCACGGGATTTCTCTTTATTTCACGCGGCATTTTGGGGAAAAGTTTTGACAGTTGCAGAAAGTTGTTGGTCACACTTGCAGGTCCAGAGAATAAATTGTATTCGGCCCAGAAGTCACCTCCCGTCTTTGTAGTGTTCATCATTGGCTCTCTTGCCTATAAATACACCTCCCCTCTAGTTGAGAAGCACCCTTTCAACTCTAGAGAATGTTACTCTGCCATTCTTTGGTCTCTCACTCTCTCTCTCTAAAAATACCCTCATTCTTCTTCTTTTTCTTCTCTTAAGTTCAATAAACTACTAACTTAGGAGGACCTCTACCTCAGAGCATCCGAACAACCTCACATCCTTCAATCCCCATTCAAGCTCCAAAGGGATTTTCAATCCAAATCAACCTCCATTCCTTCATCTTCGAGCACATTCAAGCCTCGATCAAAAAGGTATAAACAAATTTCTTGGGTTAAACTACGTTTAGCTTTGAGGGGAGCCGATTGAGGCCCTTCTCGGTCTTTCTATACCGAGTTTGGGTCTCAAACGAGCTTTATATTCAAAAAGCACAAAAATAGTTTCTGTACCGGATACGTTAGATCGTGCGGCGTTTTACAATTCTGCATAGTGTAGTATATTACACTGTACATTATTTTATTTCTTGTACATACTCTTATGATATTCTATTTAGTCTGTTTATTACTTTTCTGTGCGGGTACATTCAAGAGTCAAGTTTTATGTTAAAATACTTTTTTTTTACTTTATTAAATCTTTTAACATTTCAAAAAAAAAAATTTAACATTGTTTTACATGATGAGATGAACAAAAGGATCTCGTAAATCATTTTTCAAAGATTCGGGAAATGTCAAAAATTGCTTTGCAGACCTACGGTTTATTTTGTCATGTAAAAGCGAACTCATTCTGAAATGCGTAGACATATACACCACACAGCGTTTTAGTTACACCTTACAATGCATCTGGTTCGTCGCGCGGTGTTTCACTTGATATTGGCACACTGTTGTAATGCTGTTATTTCATTTTATGTACATTTCATATTGTACAGTTTGCACCACAAGCACGCCAATGTGTTATTTTAAACCCCATGTCCCTTTCCCATACATATTTTAATCAAAGTTAAGTTTTTCAAACGATATTAAATCCCCCATTCAAAATGCTTAATAGTGACCGGCCTTTACCGGGCGAGCGGGGCGCTTTTTTCAACAAAACCTTCTCCGTTCGTAATGTGGCTCCCGAATCCAAAATCTCAACATTTTCGCTAGATCAAAAGCTTTTTGCTCTCAAATAAACTCGATTTTTCGGATTATTCATCTCAAAAATCCAAGTGACGACTCTCGAGGGAGCGCCGGTTGGGGAGCCCACAATGGTGACTCTGCTAGGGACTTTTATTCAATACTTTATTTGCACATTTTTTTTTCTAAAAAAATAATAAAACAAAAAAAAAGTGTTGAATAATTAAGAGAGTTAAGCTTGAAAGGCATTTTTCTTGGGTGATTTAAAATCATTTGAAAATTTTCAACTTTGTTTTCTTCTACACTCTGCACAACATAAACTCGCTAGTGTGTTCTAGCAATCTTGCTCGGTTTGCCGGCGACAAACTCTCTCGGGATGCCTAGCAACTCTCAACCGTGATAAGCCATTGTACTGCCCGACCATTGTCGTGCAATACACTTGACAATGGGAAGTACATCTTGACTCTAGTTTAGAGAACCCTGTTGATACCAAAACTGGCCTTTGCACTTGTATATAACCATAGATGTAATGACCCAGATTTTCGACCCAATTTTTTTAATACAAATTTATATTTTTAAATTCCTAATTCAATAATTAATTAGATTGAATAATTAAAATATATTATTATGTGTACAATTAATATATATATTATTATTTACACTATTGTATAAGATATATATTTATACTTTAGATATACAGGGAATTAGAGATTCATATTTATTTCTTATCTAAACTCTAACTAGAACTCTATTCAAACTAACTCTCCACTTCCCTCTCACACTCTACCACCTCCATCTTCATCCTTCAAACTACACGCGTCCATATACATTCTCATCTTATACATACATGCGTCCACATACATTCTCACCCTATACATACACACATCCACATACATTAAATTAAAGAAAATCCCACCAAATGTGGCACTTGTTCCCTATCCCTCTTATCATTATCAGTATCTCTCTCCTTCACTCTCCTTTCCCATTTCACCACTTCCACATTTATCCCTCACACTCCTACTACCTCTACACTTGCACTCTCTCTCTCATTCTCACTTCTCTATACAAAACCCACATCGCTTATATTTCAAAAATTGATAGCCAAATCATTTTTGTAGCTGCGTAATTGTGGAGAGAAACATCCGCTGCTCAACTAAAGTAAGCCCCAAGTACCCCGCTGCCGCTGCCGTCATTTTTTTCATTTTACCGAAATCGTTCAAACTAGTACCCATTTTTTCAACTGGATTTAAGGTAGAATAATCATTTCCCTACATTCTCTTAAGTATATTCAGCTTCTATATGTTGATTTTGGCAAGTTATAATGGGGGAAAAAATACCCACGCATCAAAATCACATGATCCAAAAGTGCTCTATTTTCTGGAAATGGAAAACCTACTGTTACTGTAGCATGCACGATTTCTTGTTAAAGTGATGTTCTAAAATTGCGATTTGCCCCCTGTGTTTACTTTTATTCTATAATTTGATCCTAAACTACGTGTTTAACTCATTTTTCCAATTTATTAATGATTACGATTAGGATTAATCTATTTCTCGTTAATGTTAAAATAGTCGTATTGTACGTGTATAGGTAGACATGAACTAAACTTTACTATAAGTAAATTTTGTCCAAGTTAGAATAAATAACAGGTAATATACTCCATTAACAAAAGAAAGACTTTATAAGTAATAACCCTAGTGTTTAATAAAAATAACTACAGTAGCAATCTAAATCACTTTTACATATTTGAAGTTAGAAAACGAGGATTTCAATAAATGCTACAAAGTTGGTAGCTTATACTTACAATTACAATAGTTACTCTAATAAAATTTATAAATGAACATACTTGTTCAACAAAACTTAACAATCCAAAAGGCTTTGGCCCAATCCAAATTTCTTGTGTGTTTGATTACTTGAACGTATCAATTGTTATATTTTGATATGTCATTGAAATGTATTGTTATATTTTGTTATGTCATTAAAATGTATCATTTGTATGCATTATCTTGTGGTTGATAAATCATGTTGTACGTGCTAGATTGGATTTAGATTCCTGGGTGGTTACAAGTAGTGACTCATGTAGACGATGTTAAGTAAAGGAAAAATGGTAAAGTGTTGGAAGTGTGAGTGTGTGGATTGTGATTTGAGCCATGGTGATGGCAAGGGTAACCTATGGGGCCCTGTGTTGAAATGGATTACCTGCGGGGCTCAGTGATGAGATATGTTGTGACACTAATGTATGATACATCATGGGAAGTTTCTCTTTAAGGAAGAGAATGGGTCCCATGAGACGATTATAGTTAGTGAGTCGTTAACGTATAATACGTCATAGGAAGTTTCTCTTCGAGGAAGGAAATGAGTCCCATGAGACGGTTATAGTTAATGAGACGTTAATATATGATACATCATGGGAAGTTTCTCTTTGAAGAAGGGAATGAGTCCTATGAGACGGTTATAGTTAGCGTGGGGTAGTGGATGTCCGACCCTAATGTACGATACGTCATGGGATGACTCGATCCTTTTGTTATGGTCTTAAGTGAGAACATGCTCGGTACATAACTTAGGTGCACTCACTTAGGACCCTGGTGCAGGATAAGTAAGAGGAAGGGTGGACCCATGAGACGGTTGTAGTTAATGGATGTGGGAGGAAAGGATCTCGTGGAGATGATCCTTAGATTTTATGTAAAATGATGGATAGTAAAGAAAAAGACGATGTACTATAATTCTGTACCTCTCGTGTATTATCAATTGTGATGTTATTGTTATTTTTGAATGCTAATTGTAGAGTAAGGAGTTGGTAGGATTAGGATTATTTTACTGGGTGAATTATCACTCACAGATACGTTTGTATCCTAGTAAATCGTTTGCTTCGGCGATCAATTTGCCAGAGGGTGCAGGGTTCAATGGTGGAGCTGTTTGACACAGGAGGAATATCAAGGGCGAAGACCGAGAATGCTTGAGATCTATATCAACACTAGAGTCGCTTTGAAGATGTTTAAATAAAATGTTAGATTTTTTTATGTAGATTTTGTATAATGACAAATAGGGGCCTAGTAATTTATAAAATTTAGTGTAATGCTTCCGAAATTTCTTGAAAAATCGGGGCGTTACAATAGAACTTTCCAAACTAGGACATGGTCCCTTTTACTTTTACTATGTGCCATATCTTGCTTACGTGCTCATCTTGTATTGTCATGCTCATGCAGACTAGAGGTCAGGCTCCCGCAAACTAGTAGGCTAATTCGGCTTTTAGAATAATTCTAGGTTCCACAATCTTTAAAAGGTTGCTAACACCCGATGAAGAGTCGTGCCCCATGGGACGCATGTTGCTTAATACTAATTAGTCATTAAAATAACGCATTTGGGGGAAATCAATTCTTACTAAGTCTTCAATGCATTTTTCAATCCAATGTTCAAAAAAAAAAAATTTGAAGGAATAATGACTAAAGTAATAATGCTGTGATATTTACACCGTCTAGGCTAATAGCGCCACGTCGCTTATGCCACCTGGTCATAATACCGCGTCATTTTTACCACGTCATTTTAAAAAACGAAAATTGAACCTTTGAAAAAAAAAATTAAATAAAGACTTAGTTTGTTTTGACATCTCTTAAGTTTCGTTGTTTATAAAGGATACATTGTCAAAAGAAACTCTGAGAATCGAGGTAACTTTTTAAAACTGTTTTCTGTGAGTCTAGGAAACTTAGAATCTATGGAGTATGAGATACCTTTGGTGTTTGCTGTGCCCGAACGGCCCCTCTGGTCTAGATTTAGCCTTAGGATGTGCTAGTATCTAGGTTTCGGCAACCTCATTGCTTTGTCTCGGATTGTCAAGATAAGGAGATTGGCTCTAATTTCAAATCGTTCAGAATTTAACCTGCCTGACACGACTTACCCGTGGCTGTTGAAACTCTTGGTATAGTCATATCCTAAGTGAGATTTGGAGCTAAGGTAGGTCTATAGGAAGTTAGAACGGTGAGAACAACGATGACACAGGAGCATAGATTCTTCCAAGGTTAAGACGTGGACCCATCTGTTAGAATTATGTGTTATATCCTGCTTACTTGATGCATTCTTGTGCTAACGTGCCATATCATATCATCGTACTGCAATGCACACGGTCCGTCCACTAGGCACTCATCTACTTGTCTTCCGGGACTTGCACTCACTCCCGCCTCATCCTCCACTCTTCTCTTCTTCCCCCCATGGTCCAAAAAGATTGCCAAGACCCGATGAAGAGTCGTGCATTTGATTACATGCATGTTGTGCAAATCAATTAATCCTCGGAACGATAAAGCCTTGGGGATATCAAAATTTGTTAAGTCGTCAATACATTTTTCAATCAAGCATTCAATGGAGATTATGGAAATAATTAAGCTACAATACCGTGATGCCCACACCACCCAGGTTACGGTGCCAAGTCACTTACACTACTCAAGTTGATGGCGCCACATTGTTTACGCTGCCTCAGTTACGATATCACGTCATTTACGCCAAACGATTTCTAAAACAAAATCGAAACTTTGAATGAAAATGTTAAGGACTTAATTTGTTTTGCTATCTCCCGAGTCTTGTGCCTCCAGAGTTGAGGAAACACGATAGAGTAAAATACCACCGAAAGTAATTTCCACAATTGAATTCGTATTGAACGGTGCCAATGAATAGATATCAATAGATATGTCACCACAAGATTTGACTCCAACAATGGAAATTCGAATCAACCTAATAGGCAAGGGCAAACAAACAGAAACAAAGCGGATACGAGTTCAAATCATATGACTTCATAGTCATGGGATCAAAATGGATGATGGCCCAAGCAGGCAATAATGGGAACAAGGTCTAAATTTTGATAGTGCCAACGAATTTATATATCATATGGTACATAGCCAAAGGTTGGGTTCAATAGGTTGATGTTGCAAATTAAATACTCATATGGAATAACGGATACAAGCAAACGACGAAAATGATAAACGCATCAAGGAAATCTAAACTAACCAATGAAAACTTATCTCAAGCAGGATGATGTCAAAATAAGACCTCGAATAGGGAACGAGAAACATTTGTCAAATTTAATGGCAAAAGTGTCATAGGATACTTCGCCACAAGGATTTAAATACGCCCAAGAAAGCTAGGAAGGGATCGCACGACAATTAACTCAAATACCAAGAATTATAACAGGTCATCTACACAATGGAGGGAAGACACTGAGGGAATTATCTTCCGAGAGTGTTGAGAGTTCAGGAGGGAAGACACCGAGGGAATTATGCCAGTCTTTGCAGGGTCAACAGGGGTTGAAACCATCTTCTCATTCTGAGATTCCGAGGGTTCTCCTTAAACGTCAAATTTTGTGTCACAAGTGCGGTCAAATGGGTCATATTCGTGCGAAATGTCAGGCAAAGGCTTGTGTTGTGTGTGGTAACTCTAGCCATCTTGCTTGGAATTGTTCGCTGGGAGGAGGAGGCAATTGTAGTGAGTTGAGTTTAGTACAGCAACTAGAAACCAAGCTAATTGTTAGTCAACCGCAGCCCCAAAGTGCACGTAGGCAACCAACCGTTAGAGTAAGTACGTCGCCAAGAAATGTTGGAAGTCAAGAGAGGAAAAGGCAGAGGGAACCAAATCAGCTATCACAGAATCAGATTAATCTTGGGCCATCTATTTCATCCAGGAAACATGGAGTTCCACGATTTGATAGGATTTGTTATGTTTGTTGCGAACTTGGCCACATGGCGAGAAATTGTCCTCAGAGACTGGGAGTGCAAGGTGAGCCGAGCTCAGTGCAGCAGGATAAACGTACATCAAAACAGCAACAGATGCAATTCCACAGCTAAACCACTATTTCCTACCATTCTCTCTAGCTCTCAGAAACGTTAATTGTTTGAGGTATCATAATTCCCTTGTCATTCTACTCATTTGTTAGTCATTCCATATTGGTGTGTTGTCTTCGACTTCTTTGATTTATGTATGGGGAGGATCGATTTGATTTGGGAAAGGATTGGTTGCGTCCGTGCTAGTTGGTGATATTTCGAGTGTGGTCACATGAGAGTTGTTTTTTTTATTACCCTATTTTGTTGACCTAATTGAAATTTTGTTAGAGTAGCGTCGTAATTAGTTTTCCATGAAGTATGTCGTACCGTTTACTCGTTATAGTTCTTGACATTTAAGTTAATTATCACACAACCTACTCCTAGCTTTTCTTGGAAATATTCAAATCTTGTGGCAAAGCACCCCACGACACACTTGCTATTGCTGTTGGTGACTATTTCCTATATTTCATTCAAAGTTTTACCATAACATTATTCTGCTTGAGATAAGCTTTCATTGGTCGGTTGAGATCCCTTTGTTGTGACTATCAGTTTGTCCTTCTGTCACGGTTATTTTGCACAAGTTCTTGTAATGCTACTTTAATCTATGAAACCCAATCTATGGTCTTATACTTAATGATATACAAAAAAAATTTAGGTGTCATTAACTTCAGACTTGTTGCTATTGTTGCCCGTATCCACCTTGTATCTGTTTGTTAGCCAAAACCTATTTAGTTGGTTTGAGTTTCCTTGTTGCAGCTACTAGTTTATTTGTTGGAATGTATCATCCTACACAAATTCTCATGTCGAAATTTGAGCCAAATTTTGTGGTAACATATTTCTCGATATCCATTTATTGGTTCCGTTCCATTCAAAATCACTTGTGATAGTTGTCCTCGGTACCATTCAACTATGTTGTGGTTCCTCAAGTCGGAAAGCATATGATAGTTCAATATGTAGCGCCCAGTCTCAATTTATTAGAGTTATTGCTCAAATCTGGTATTGGACAATTTTCAACCTTGTATGAGTTGGATTACTAGAGATTTGTCTCATTACTTTGTGTTCGTCCTTAGTAAAATTATGATCAGCTGTTTTAAGATTCCTCGGGTTATCATGAGTTTGTTGTCTAACCAATCTAAAGATTTCATGTGTCCTTTAGATTCGGGTACCTTACTACCATTTTCGTATACTTGATTAGTTTTGTTTGAGTTTTGGAGCTCGCTTGTCTCGTTTGAAAAAAAAAAAATTATCACCGCATTGAAGCTTGTCTCGTCTCGGGAAGAAAAGGAAGCGTTCACCGATAGAAAGAGAGGTTTGGTATCAGATACGACGCGTGTCTTTCGGATAACCAGGCAACAATCGATGAAATCCAGTTGGAAGAGGCGCTTGATCACCACACCTTCTAGATGGAAGTCTCGGGAAGTCAATTGGATTATTGGGTTACACATAGGAGGTAATATCTTTATGGTGAGATAGATGACCGTGTATAGGAGCTTCGTAATAGAGAAAAGCTTGGAAACTATGTACCGTTTGACTTTGCCTGAAAAAAAAAATGTAACATATATGATGCGTTACGTATATAGAGATTGAGGAGGTACGAAATGAATCCATTGCATGTGTTAGAGATGTCTGAAATTGAATTAGAAGCCAGCGTGTCCTATGGTGAGAAACCGATACATACCTTAGATTTGCATGATCATGTCATAAGGAGATAGACGATGTCATTCGTGTGAGTTTACGTGGGAAAAAGAGGATGAAGTTAGAGAGATATATGCATTCGTTTTAATTGATTGACGTATCGAAAGATGTGCGTTTTTGACGTGGAATTTCCGTAATTATTGAATCGCTGAATAATGATAGTTGATGTGATTTTGCGGATCTCTATAGGGAACTTGATTTGGTTAGCCTTGTCCTGGAAAATTTCAGGGACGAAATTTCTTTAAGGAGGGTAGGATGTAGAGATCCGTATTTTTTTTAAAAATTTTTTCTAGGATTTTGTAAAATATTAGAATACGGATTGCACGGGAGAGAATGTCGTAGTTGTTTATTTTGGAGTTAAAGCGAATTAATGTGAGGGCATAAGAGTAATTATGGTAGTGGTGCATGTGTGAGTGTGTGGTGTGAATGCGTGGGATAATTTGCCCATCACTCTTTCAATAATTCCTCCAGGGGAGAACTTTCCCCATTTCTCAATTCCCTCCTCGGCTCTCCCTCTTTTTGCCGAGTCTCTTTCTCTCTCTCTCTCTCTCTCTCTCTCTCAACCAAAATTCCACCAAAACCACTTGAAATCTATACAAACCCACCTCCAATTTATCTCCTATACGCGATTCCAACCTTGAAATTCGTGGGTCTTGCTTGGAGGGGGCTATTCAAGGTTGACATTGAAGATCTTGGAGTCAAAACTTGATTAATCTTGGGGATCTTGTTCTCCAAACTCGAGGTAGGGATTTCTTGCACAAGTTATGCGTGAATACGATGTTTATGCGGTTAGATCGGTGCTTGTTATTGTTATTAAGATCATTTGTTGGCATTTTCCGAAAATCTGTCGAACTGAGAAAAATTGGCCGAAATTTCCAGATACCTACCGGTAGAACTTCATTCCTACAGGTAGAAATGGTCCCCAACCGGTAGAACCCTTTCCCAACCGATAGAAAAACCCAGGTGCTCAAGTCGTGTCTCTTCTGACCTCTTTTCCTACCGGTAGAGCCACTTTCCTACCGATAGAACTTTAGTGTTTTCTGGCAATGAATTTTGATGGCCTCTCTGAATTTATTTTGTACCGGTAGAGCTTCTTGGATTTAAAAAGGAAAATAAAAGAAGGCAGTTAGTTAAAGTTTACTGCTACCCAGGATTTTTAAATAGCCGTACGGCATATTATATTATCGTACAGCAAATCAACTATTCGAATGGTTGTACAGCATTTTCGTTTGTTCAACATATTGATTGATTCGTGCAGCATATTGTTTTATCGTAGGACAAGATATTTAATCGCCCGGCCTTCCAATGTGCTACATAGCCTTCTGAGTCTTTTTGGCACAACTTGATTTATTTTGCTTCCATTATTATTATTTGAACCTCGTTCACTTCCGGTACTTCCGTAAAACAGCCTAAAATAGTTATTTGAGTCTCTAAGATTCTTTGATCATTTGGCTGTTTGCATTCTAATGATTCACTGAACTTTTCCACTCATTGAACAATCGTTAAGTATCATTAGTCTCCTTGTAAATGGAAAACATACCGTTAAGTTGGTTAGGAGTACCGTAGACTATATGGGCACCGTAGTGAGTAATATGGGTAATGTGAGGATGTCTAGCAGAACCATCTGTCCTCTTGATTCGTTAAACAATTAGTTTCCAATGGCGTTTGTCTTTTGACGTTTAAATGTCGATACCAGTGGGTGGAAGGTTATAGAGTTACTTATGGGTTAGAACGTCATGTAAGACATGGTGAGTGTTATGGGTAAAATGTCACAGAGACGTTTATGGGTTAAGGTGTTGTGTAGGACGTAGCGTTATGTTCAGGGAATGATATGGACACATGTGATGATTGATGAACGTTGTTGTTGACTGTTGATTATGAAAACGGGATTACTAATGGTTGTTATATTAAAATGGGATGGTGAGAACATGAATAGTTATTATGACATGAATTGAATGAGGTTGATTTATTGATATTGTGGACACAACATATATGTATGACACTCGGGTATCATCGTTCGACTGGAATTCAATATGGTTAATTGAAGTTTTGTGGTACGACTGATAGATTGATGATAAAATTGATTATGAAAGACGTGAGAAGTGACCCAAGTGATCGTTATTGAAGGAATAGACTCGAGGTGACCCTGCGCTCGAGGGAACTAGACCCGAGGTGACCCAACTAATTCTTATTATTGAGGGAATAGACTCAGGGTGATCCTGCGCTCGAGGGAACTAGACCCGAGGTGACCTAAGTGATTATTGAGGGGAAATATCTTATTAAAAGAGAAGGTTTGCAATAAAGGGATTTATGAAGATCAATGTGGACACGAGAACAATTGTAGTACTATACGAAGAATGATAAAAATGTTTTTGAGTTGATCATTGACTAGTGTGGAACGACGTGAGTTTGTTAATGTATTTAGTTAAAGAAGCGAACGGTTAGCGACACTTATGGGAAGTCTAGGACACTTAGACGATATTTTGCAACTTGTTGGTAGTCACTCGTACTACAGGCATATCTGTCAATTTTCACTCATTCACGGTGCATGATTCATCAAATTTACATATAGTTTGAGCATAGAATTCTCTACTGGGCACGTGTTTGCTCAACCTACCATTTCAGGTTCATTGTAGGTCATGGTCATGGTCATGGAGTGCATGCTAACGTTATTGAGTAAAGCTATTTTGGAGAGTACTTTATTATTCTTGTAAAACGAACCGCTTTGTTATGAAATTCCTATTTTAGAAGATTGTATTTGTAGACCAGTTTGTGGAATTGAAAACTGTATTGTATTTTGGGGTATTGTTCGTACGATTGGGAGGACTTTGTATTTCGAATGGTATTATTAATTTATGTTGAAAATCGAGGGCATGACAGTATCAGTGTCTAAGGTTTAGGATAGAGATATTCTGGAGCATTGGATGTTTGTTGGTGCAGCCATGGCACCTATTATGTGTAGGTACTTGGGTGATGAAATCTTATCAAGTTGTAACGTTGTCAAGTCATAGAGATAATTAAGCGATAAGAGTACAAACATTTAGTGTGTATATTATATTTGTGGTAATGTTTAAAGTTGTGAGTAGGTGGAGTACCTAGCTTGACTAAAGTTACCGAATGAAAGTATTTCAAATTGATGGAAGAACAGAAAACATTAGATGTATCGTGAGATTGAAATGAGATGAATGGAATTATCGTTGGGCTTGCTAGAGCCAAGAGTTATGATATACTGGATACCGAGTGAGTTTGTTGATACGTGGATGAGTCTAATTGTAAATTATTTAATTTTTGTATTTCATGTATGACACTTGTCGTTGTTTAGCTTTAACTGGCATGGTTTATTTGATGTGTAATCTCAATGAGTGTGATTTGCCTTAATGCACGGTGCAGAGTAGACACTGTTGGTTACGTGGGTACGAAGAGATGATTCCTCATTAGAATCTGGCTTGTGTCATTGCTATCTTTTTATGTGATATGATTAGAAGGTTGGATACGAAAGGTATCAGTAGTATGTCAACCCTTAGTTGAGAGTGGTTAATGGCTTATGATAAGGAGAATGTTGAGTTTGGGAGCTTATCTGAACGGTTTTCATATTGCGATGCATTGAGTTATATAGAAGGGATGTATTTCCATAGAAGCGAGTTTGAGTTTTCGAAAATAGAAACTAGCAAGGATTCTAAAGGGGGCTAGGGAAAGTGGAGTAGTTTTGGACCTTTGATTGTGTAAACATTAGACGGATGAAAGCCAATCGAGGTTTACGCAAGGTGGATATAGGAGTTATGTGGGTAATAGGAATGTGAAATGGAGGTAATGGCTTGCAGTGTTGTGTTATAATTGTTTTGATACACCAACGGAGGTTAAATATGTACTTATGAGAGGGGGGTGAGTGCCATGAGGCAAGGGACCATTTGGGGATCAAAAAGGGAGTGGTGTTGATGTCTATCAATAGCAGTATCAACCCACGAATCAATCCTTTACTCACCAACCCCAAGAATTTGAGTTTTATAAGCAGTTCAATATGTCCGTCTAGGAAGTTCGAGGGGTATATGGTAAAATGAAATGTAGGGAGTGAAAAGGTGGAATTCGGAGTTTGGAGAACGTAGCAGTACTATTAGTTGGATTCTGGTGGGATTGTCTAATAGGTATGTGAGAACTAGGATTCTTATACAGAAGTTAGGACTTGAGGATTTGATACAGATGGTAGAGGTTCGTGACTGAGTGTTAAGTGGAAGGACCATATCATTAGAGAAGGTTTTGCTGAGCCATCGAGATAAGGAAAAAGTCTACGTATAAAAGAGAGGATGAAGTTATGGTTAAGCAATTGCCGCATGAGGTTTGGTATTACGATTGATGACTCGGTTGGACCTGGGTTAGCAAATTTCAAGGACGAAATTTCTTTAAGGAGAGTAGAATGTAGAGACCTATATTTAAATTCCATAGTTTTAATGTTTATAAATGAGAAAGAGATATATTGTAATGTGAAATATGTGTTTATGTGTTTATGTGAGATTAGGGGTTTAAGGTGAAAGAATTGAAAGTTTTGGGTGCTATGGCTAAAGGTGTGAGGTGTGTGTATATAACTGTGTGGTGTGTGTAGCAGGGAAATAATTTTCCCCCATTTCATTCTCTCTCCCGTTCTCTCTTCTTCTCTTTCGCTCTCTCTCTATCTCTCTCTCACACACACACTTCCTCACCCAAAAACTCACCTCCAAACTCAAAACCCACAACAATCAACCTCAACTCCATCTTCTACTTGCAAATTGGAGTTCGTGTCTCGTTGGATGGAGCTTGGTCCGGTGTATTTAGCTCAGTTTGGATTCCGAAAGCTAGGGATTGCTCAACCTCTTCGGTTTCGTCTTGGATACATGAGGTAGGGAATCCTACCTCTCTTTATATGTTATTTGAGTGTTCTTGTACCATCTTTGAGCCTGTATTGATTGTTATTGAGATCGGATTGAAATTTGAGAAATTCTGTCAAAATCACCAGAAAACATATTTCCCCTATCGGTAGGAACTTTTCTTCTACCGGTAGGACAAGTATGAAATTTTACCTCAACCAACTCAAACGTACTGCAGCAGCTCAAAGTATTCATCCAACTACCGGTAGGAACTTTCTACCTAACAGTAGGACAAGTACAAAGTTATTTCGTAGAAATTGTTGGCCTCTCTGTTTTCAAATTCTACCAGTAGGAGAAGTGCCGAATTCCTCTCTTCTACCAGTAGGACTTATTCACCTACCGGTAGGTAATTGAGGTAATTGAGTTGCTATAGTGTCTTTCAGCAGCTTTTGTAACAACGTTGATTTTTAGTAAGTAAAAATTTCGTTAAAAATTTGAATTTTATTTTAATTACTTGGATTTACTTTTAAAATTCCTTTTAATTCCTATAGTTCATCATAATTAGATTTTAT